>OZ020269.1:88091282-88263782 GCA_963971225.1 Melieria omissa
CTCTCTCTGTTTATAGTTCGTTATTAGCTACCAATGACCTAAAATTTATATGTACATCATCAACAATGAATCAGAAAAATTTGTTCAGTTAGTCGAAATCACAACAACATAGATTGGATCAATAGATACTCTGGCAAATATTAAACAATAATAAATATCAAAAAGGACATCCGGAAGGATATTAGTGAAGCAAAGGTCTAAATGCATAAATATTCTTTTCGCTATGCCAGTTGTGCTGACCGCCGCTGACCACTTAAACGGTAGCCGACAAGCAATTTTTAGGCAGCAATTTTGTTTTTGGCCAAATTGCAGCAATCAAACACAACGAAAAATTATGGCTCACATGTTCCCTCACTCCGCACCAGTTAACTCCAAAGCAACTTATGTTTTTTGTTTGTTGTTGTTTGCCTGCTGGCAAGTCCATTTATTCTGAAAACTGCAGAATAAATAAACTGCTTCTGCTTTCGGGTAGAAAAAAAACAAGCGTCAAATGGTAGACGAACGAAAGTACCAAAAAGTTCGAATGGGTTTTAAAAAAACAGAATGCAACAGCGGCGCCAACAACAAGAAACAAGCATCAAGTCAACTATCCGAACAGCAAGAAGAGCAAATAAATGTTCGTTCCAATCAAGCGAACGCAACCAAAAAACATAAAAGAAAGAATAACAACTAAAAAAACATAATTGTGGAGCGCAAAGAAAGTGAAACAAAAACAGAAAAACTACCCAATGCCGCCTAAAATTGTTGATGCACAAGTTTTGTTGTTGTCTTTTTAGCAACTTTGACCGAACGCAAGCAGCCAAATCGCCTACACCCAAAGCAAAAGTCCAGTTTAGCCGTTGAAAGGGCCAACAGTTGTGCGAAATTCTGTTGCCACTTTTGTTCGCCTGACGGCCATTGCGGTTGGCACTGTGTGTGCGTTGGCCAGGCTAACAGCCTGGTCTACAAAATAGCAACGCCGCGCAACCAGTTTGTGTGAGCCACAACGGCGTGCGGTCTGTTGCTGTCGAGAACAACGACGGTCGAGGCGGTTTGTGTGTTTCGATCGTCCGACTGACTGACCATTGATTCCTGATTTTTGTTGAGTGGCTACGCTTGAAACTGAAATTCGTATTGGCCAAAATTGAAATGGCCACATGGCAGCGGCTCTCGTTCGCTCTCGCTTTTCGCACTACTCAACTCGTTCGCACTTCTTTCTTTCGTTCGAAGGTGCCACTTTAATTTTGCGTTTCGCTTCATCGTCGATGATACCTGAATTTCTCGCAAAAATGTCTGCTTCGTGCTTCGTGCGTTCCAAGTCGGCAGGAGTACGAGTGCCTTTCTTCAAGTTGTTGGCGCTGTTGTCTGCGTGCAGTGCTTGAGAGACATTTGTGATGAAATTGCTTTTTAATAAAATCAGTTACATGTATTCTGAAGTGATGCTCTACCATCTACACATTTCAGCATTTTAATTAATGAATTTTCATTATTAGCTAACGTTGTCTTATTTCTATGAATTCAATTCATCTTCATTGGCGAATTAAAAATGGACTGTGGTACAAGGTGGGGGGTCTTCTCGGATATACTTTAACCAAACGAGTCTTTTAAGCTGTCTGATCGATGCAGAGTGTTTGAAGCCGAGATTTACGCTCTTATGAATGGAGCAATGGACTTGGCTCGAACTAACCTGGTCATGATTTCGTGTTGTATGGAGATTTTTAATAATAAGTTCTCGATGCTACGCAACCTCTCATTTATGCGGTTTGGTGAAAAACTGCATGAACCAACAAATTTTGGGGCTAGAGTGGGGCTAAATGGCGTCGCATCGAGGAAAAAGTTCACAAAAAAGCTGGGAAATTCTACAAATTGTTCCACAGCTGTTCAGAAGTTGCTCTTAGAGGGTTAAAATCTATGACTGACCACCATTAATTTCTCCTACTGAACATTTCTTGCAAACATATTTATACCCTATCTCCAACCCTTAATGGGGCTCCCATACAAAATGGTCGTTTTTACACAATAGGCCCCCTACTGCTTTCAGGTTGCCTCCAGATGTATCAAATGTATGACCGACACCCATTTATTTTCCTTTCTGAATGTTTCTTCTAAACATACCTACCCGCTATCTTCAAGTCTTAAGGGGGCTGCCATACAAAATTGGCCATTTTCTATGTCATTGGCTCCCCACTTGTAAATGTAGTTGTTAAGTTAAGCGAGAAAACATCGTATCTCGGAAACTACTGAGGCGATTTAAAAGATTTATTCAGCGATCGACAAGATTCTTGAGTACGAAAAATACAAAAGTAATGAAGCTTTAAAAGTGCACCACCAGAGGGCATCTCCCATATGATCGGAGTTGTGAGGTTGCAAACTTTTGGGTTTCTATAAAGCAAAAATCACAATGTACTGTCGGAACGCCATGGGATTACAGTGGGCAACGAGTGAGGGGATCTGGCTCGGATGTGATCGGAGCTGACGGACGCGAATATGGTGACAGTCATATACACACAGGCCCACGAATTGTACTCCGATCTAGACAGAAAGGCAGCTGAGCAAACCAATGACCAATGACCAATGGAGAGCTCAGCCCGACTGCAGGATCCCAAGCGCGCTCTGACCGAATATAAAACAAACGAGGACTTTTTTTCTATTTGCAAAAGTTCTAACGGGACACAGTGGTATCGACCTGTTTGCGGACAGGCCAGGTCTACCTCATCGGGACTACTCGCAGCTGCAAATAAAATCTGCGCAGCATTTTCATTTACAAATCAGACAAGTTTTTTGTAAAGTGCACTTTTCAAGACTTGCCAAAGATCAGGGCTTGCCAGATTCATGTCGATCTTAACCATTCCAGAACAGAATAACATAGGCCTCTACTATCTATTGGAGACTATAATACACCTTTCAAGTCTCCAACAGTACTAGTCCTAGTCTTACCTAACCTTTATTTATTTTAAAGGATTTCGGGATTTTTCATATTAATTTTTATAGTCTCAAGCTTGATTTTCAAATAAAACCTTTTCGGAATGATTTTTATATTTTTGTTTTTTGTGACACATGCATTGAAAATGGGTCAAACAAATGCGTTCTAGAAAAGACAAATGCTTTCTACAAAAGCATAGTTTTGCTCGGATATATGAATTTCCATTAACATTTTGCAATTTAACCTCACTTTCATTTAAAGTTGCCACATAAAACGAGGTATTAAATATTGGCAGGGCTTTGCACGCAAGTATGAAGTCAATGAACCCAATAAATAAAGTTACTCTTAACCCTTTGTTGACCCGTCAGATTTTTATAAAAAATATACTTGTCTAATTATTTCCCATTTGAAGTGTTTTCACCATATTTGAAGTCCATAGATTTATTAACTCATATTTTCCTATACAAACTCTTAACCCATTGTTGACACCCTTCAGATTTTAATTTAAAAAAATTCAAAACATGTTTAATTATTTTTGATTTCAACTCTTTTCACTAATTTTTGAATAGATGGACAAATTGATTATATTTTTTCGAAGTCTTCTCGTATACGAACATTAACCCCTTGATGACCCGTCAGAATTCGATTTTGAAAAAAACTAAAAATACTTTTAAAATCATTGTAGCCTTAGGCGCATTTATTAATGTATTTTCACACTTTCTTCATACAAAATTTTAACCCATCGTTGACCAGCTAGGTTTTGATTTTCGAAAAAATAAAAAACACGTATTGAATTATTTCACATTTAAAATACTTTCACCAAATTTGAAGGTAAAAGGTAAAAAAAAAGATTTTTTTTTTTCATGCTTTTAATCCTTTAGGTTTTGATTTTCTTAAAATTGAAAAAACGTGTTTAATTATTTTTTATATCAAGTATTTTCACCACTTCTGAATTCAAAAGGCTCATCGGTTTATATTTCGTAGTCTTTCCATATACAAACATTAACCCATTTTATGTTTGATTTTAAGTTTGATTTAAAAATAAAAGCATTTTTTTATGACACATGCATTAAAAATAAACCCGTTAAATTTTGATTTTTGAAAAATTTAAAAATTAAATCATGTTTCTTCATATAACAATTTAAACCATGTTTTGCCCTTTTTCGACTTCCGAATTTCGAAAAATCCCGTCTTAGCGAAGGTTTGTTTTCTAAAGTGGAAGTTCATATTTCAAGTTTGTAGCTTCATCGGCTTGGGCAGGACGATCATGAATCAGTCAATCAGTCAGTCAGTTAGTCTTATGTATATATTATATATAGATTTAAATGCATTTTGCTTTTACAACAATTTTAGATTTATTAAGAATTGAAGAAAATTTGCTGGTGAAACGTTAATCTAACAATTAGTTTAACTGAGCTAGTTACACTTTTGATAAAATTTGTGGTATTTGTTTAAATCTTTACATTAAATAAGGTTTACCGACAAATTCTTATTAAGAACGTAAATGTGTGGGTTGCTTAAAAGTCATCAGAAAAAACATTAAATTTGCAAGCAAAATTAGGTGCAGCGGGTAGCCTTCAGCTGTCATATTTAAACGTCAACGAAAAACTGGATAATGTGACTAATTAATTCAAATGACGACTAACCTAATTTAATACATCATCACACAAGCTTGCGCCATTGATGTTGCGTACATTTGTACAGGAAGCAGGAAATGGCTGTCAGGAAAAACCGTACAGGCAGCCAGGAATGATGGCAGAGAAAAGCAGCAAAAATAAAGACAGCAGTGGCGCGCTGAGGCTGCTGAGGCGTTAAGCGTTGCCACAGTGGGGCAATTATATTTTCATGCATTGCTTGTCGAATAATCACTACGCGTAAAGTACATACATAGTCACAAAGTGTATAAGCATGTGGATGTGTATGTAAATATTTTCACACTGACACCTAATGCGAAAATGACAAGAAACGATTTTCTTCGAGAGTTAATGCGTTCACGTTGCTAAGTGGCGCAGAGGGCAGGGAAAAGCAGCAAGTAAATTACAAGTCGATGTGGTCATATGTAGCGTGATTGTGCAGGCATCTGGTTAGTAGGGAAATGCTACTTTAGTAGTAATTAAATATAAAGATGAAGTGAGGTTTAATTAGAAAATATTATTGAGCAATTTTCATATTCATATTTATAAAAAACGAGTATAGCAACTTTAGAGTTTTTGAATTATATTTGAATTGATGTCCTTCACATTGCTAGTTGGTACACAGTGACTTCATGTTCAGTGAATGAATGAATTCTGATAGTAAATATTAATGCACTTTTTTATACCGTTGCTGCTTTTAGTGAGCATTGCAAATCTCTTACAGTCATCAGTCAACATACCCGAACACCCAACTGCAGCGCATTAAAATAATTACATTTGTGTCTGTTTGCAGGATATACTCGTACACTAGTCAGAAAAAGTTTTCGTACACGCAAGTCAAATTTATGTTTTGATGAATTTTGACTTCATGTTCTCTGTATGCTTAAAACGTAGCTGGAGCTTTTAGCTTGAAAAATGAACCTCCACTAATATTGGATTTTTGAAATTCTGGGTCTAAAGGGGCAAAACATAGGTTAAATTGCTTATGCAAAAACTTGGTGGAAATAATCCAAATAAAAATGAACTCGACACGTATTTTTCAATTCAATTCAATTTTTAAAATTTAGGACTACGAAAAATCTTAAACCGGGGGGAAATTCGGGGTCTAAACGGGGGTCTAAACATGGGTTAAATTGTTACTTAAAAAAACATGATATAATACACTCAAACTTAGTGGATTAATTCGACACGTATTTTTTAATTAAAAAAAAAATCGAAATTTAAGACTACGAAAAATCATTAACCGATGAATATATTGACTTCAAAGTTGGTCAAAACACTTAAAATCAAAAGTAACTTGCCCCGTGTGCCCAAGGGTTAAAAGTTTGTATGAAGAAATATGATTTTTTACGCCTCTTGACTTCAAACTTAGTGAAAGCACTTAAAATGTGAAATAATTACATACACGATTTTAATTTTTTCGAAAATCAAAATCTGACGCAGTGAACAAGGTTAAGAGTTTGTATGAAAAAACTGTGGAAAAACAAGATTTAATGTATTTTTTACTTCAAACTTGGTGAAAGTATTCTTAGTGAGAAATATTTCGATATGTGTTTTTCATTTTTTTGAAAATCGAAATCTAACAGGATGAATTAAGGTTAAAAAGTTTGTATGGAGAAACATGATTTTTACGCCTTTTGACTTCAAGCTTGGTACAAGCACTGTTGGTGAGAAATAATTTTACACGTGTTTTTTATTTTTTCGAAAGTCAAAATCTAACGGGATCAACGACAGGTTAAGAGTTTGTATGAAAAAAATGTGAAAAACCAGTTTGAATGGATTTTTTTACTTCAAACTTGGTGAAAGTTCCCTTAGTGAGAAATAATTCGACATTTAATAATTTATAATTTTTATTATTTTGAAAATCTAAATCTAACAGGATGAACCAAGGGTTAAAAGTTTGTATGGAGAAACAAGATTTAATGGACTTTTTGATTTAAAACTTAGTGAAACCACTTAACATGTCAAATTATTCGAAATTTGTTTTTAATAATTTCGAAAATCAAAATCTGACCAGGTCTACGAAGGGTTAAGAGTTTGTATGAAGAAACTGCAAGAAAACATGAATTAATGGGCCCATTGACTTGGTGAAAGAACTCTTCTTGGTGAGAAATAATTTTCAACGTGTATTTTATTTTTTCCAAATTAAAAATCTGACGAGGTCAACGTAGGGTTAAGAGTTTGTATGGGGAAACATGACTCAATGCGCCAATTGACTTTAAATGTGTTGAAAGCACTTCAACTGAGAATTATTTAGATACGAATTTTTTCATAAAAAGCTTCATAAAAGAAGAAAAAAAGCTGAAGAAAGAAAAAAAAGAGTTGAAAACAAAGAATTTAATAAAACTTATACAAACAAGGAAAGCTTATCCCAAAAGTTATTAGTTTTTTCAAAAACACAGTTTCAATTAAATGTTTGCTACATAACCTTAAATTGAAAGCAAACTTTTTCTAAGGTAACATAATTCATAACATAATTTATTCTTCTTCATAACATGGCTCTTCTTTCCTACCTTGCTCAAGTTTTTGCTATTATTATCTTAATAGAATAAGAGAACCAAGTTTATGAAGGAAATAAAATATATTTTGTTTTTGAAAAATTATTGTAAGAGATTTTTTTTCACATGAAAAAAAACTTTGTACCTCTTGTAAGCGAACTTTTTTTGACTAGTGTACATGCTGGTATGTAACTATGTGTAGTTATGTATATGTAGAGCATAACTAAATTACAACTGTTTGAAATGAATAAATAAATAGCACAACGGGGCAACAGCAGCAGATTTAATATGCCACCTACGTGCTTTGCAGTGCGGTGCATAGTTTTTACTACTAAATCACTCGACATCCTTTTCCGTGCTTTTGCTTTCCATCTATTATGTAAGCATTAATATGTAACATCAGGAACAAGGAAAACTAAATGAATAGCAATAGTAATGAATGCATTGCTAATGTACGAGAATCTTTCGGGTGGTAGTGGCACACAAAGGGGGTGGCTTGGGGGTTCAAACCTTCCAAAAACAAGAAATGCCACAATGAAAAAATTATTAAAATTAAACAAAAAATACTATTAAAACTATGGTTTCAAATGGTATTTGGTTCAAAAGTTGTACCGACCCGCTCCCCCAAAGGAAATCCTGCGTGCGCCACTGTCAGGTAGTATGTAAAAGTATTGTTGGATAGTATTTTGCGCTAATTTTGTACCTTAATTTTGGTGAATTCATTTCACTGGCTGAAGGTGTGCGACTTATGTTAAAACATCTTAGGGATACAAATAAGTCTTGAGTCATAAGTCTCATTAAATTACATTGTAACTGTATTCATGTGAAAGCTTCATAATTTTCATTCACAAATCAGTGCGTGTCATTTCGCTAAAGTGTAAATAATATGCTTTCTTGGTGCTCCAATTATGTTAACCTTTGTTTCAGACCAAACACAATTTGCGAGAAGCGTTGACCTTTTCATCACTCGACTACAATGTTGCAAAAGTTGTCAAGGGAACTTTGGAAACCACCGGCTGCAATCACCGGACATTGTTAATTACAATCGCCACTTGCTTCAGTGAATGTTTTAGTGTTGCTAGATCTGGAGATTTCTTTCTAAATTTAGGAGATTCTTGGCCTTTTAGGAGAATTTTTAGGATGAAGAATTGTTTAGTAGAAGTTTAGGAGATTTATATTTTATGTTAGGAGAGTCCAAAATATATTATGACAATGACATCAGGATGAAATTCACGTTGCGTATTTACAACTGAACCGTAATTTATATACAATGTTTTAATAATTTCCATACGTTTCGTCGTCGCAAAAAACGAATGTCGTATGTTTCATTGAATTTAATACGACAATAGTTTTCTCAGGCGACTGTTTGGCAATCGTAAAACGATGCATGATGATATGGCAAATTACATCTAGTAGTTTGAAATTGAAACGTCGCTAAATATTTTGACATCAAGAGTTGCTGAGACATTCCTATTGAAAAAACCACATTGCTATCTGTTGATCCTTTACTATAGTGGACATTATTAGGACTCTCGTTGCTCAACGAAACGAACGGAAGCTGTTTCGACAAAACGGTTGTAAGCTCTGTGACTTCCTGGCAGATTAAATAAGAAAATTTGTCTTAATTAGAAGTGACATTCCTATGCTCCTCGCACACAAACAGCTTTTCAATGCTGAAGAAACAAAGTGAGGAAAAATAGAATAAATTTTAATAAATGAAAAAATGAAAACACAAGCTGTGGTCTTAAGTACTTAAGACATTTTGTTTACACGATTTTATACACAAGTTAATTTGTGTTATGAATGTTCTGCTTAATCTCTGCCATTTCTCTGCAATTTCCGGCCACTGTTAAGAAGTTTAAAGCTTGAGCACGTGCTAGATGCCCTACATCCTGTTTCTGAGTCAAATTGCCTCATTCTAAATACTTACAAGTTAAATATAGGTATGTAACGAAGCAGTGGCGCACACATCATTCTTTTTGGGGGGGTTTGAGCACAACTTTTGAGCACAATTCTATTTGAAACCATATTTTGTACCAGAAATTTTTGTATTTAAGGAGGGTTTTAGCCCCTGAAAACCCCCCTATGTGCACAACTGTAATGAAGTAAAAATATTTCAATAAAAAACGTTTATAATAATGTATGAAGTTATTTATTTTAGGTTATGTTGTTATCTATGCCAGTTTATGTTGGGTAAGAAAGCTTACAGACTCAGGGACAGTACAAGTAGGGGTTTCTTCATGGACTTGGTTGGTTATCGATTCAAGAAAGCTTACAGACTGAGCAACTTATTTGGTCACAGATCTAAGAAAGTCTACAGCCTCAGGGACTGTGCAAGTAGGGTTTTTCATGGACTTAGTTGATCATAGATTCAAAACTCAGAGATAGTATGTAGGGGTTTCTTCATTGACTTGGTTGGTCTTAGATTCAAGAAAGCTTGCAGGCTCAGGGATAGTACAAGTAGGCGTTTTCCATGGACTTGGTTTGCCATAGTTTCAAGAAAGTCTACAGACTCAGAAATAGTACCAGTGAGGGTTTTTCATGGATTTGGTTGGCCATAGTTTCAAGAAAGTCTACAGACTCAGAGACAGTACAAGTAGTGTTTTCTTCATGGATTTGGTTGGTCATAGATTCAAGAAAGCTTACAGACTCAGGGACAGTACAAGTTTCGTTTTTTCATGGACTTGGTTGGCCATAGCTTCAAGAAAGTATAAAATCAGAAACAGTACAAGTAGGGGTTTTTCATGGACTTGGTTGGCCATAGTTTCAAGAAAGTCTACAGGCTCAGGGACAATGCAAGTAGGGTTTTTTCATGGACTTAGTTGACAATAGTGCTATATAGGTGTCTGAGGCAGGATTACTTCACTATGAGGATTCAATATTTTTATGGATCAATTCAATCAATCAATTCAATCAATCAATTCAATCAATCCATAAATTTCAATCCACAAATTTCAAATTCAATTCTATCTTCAAACTTGGTTGTTGCACTCACTCATCACATCTCTGACTCTGATATTGATTCCATAGAATCCCTGTTTTCAAAAACTGCACAGACATACAAACAAAAAATGAAATGACAGAATATTTAAAGACAACACATTATATTGTTTTATGTTGCCACGTCAAATCACTTCTTTTGCTTAAATTTTGTTAGCAATTAATTTCTCTTAAGTGACATTAACCTGTTGCATGCCCTCTCAACGGTCTTTCACCCTAACGTCCGATTTATCTTCCTTTCTTAATAAATTTCTTTGACTTCTTTTCTTTTTTAATGTGTCCGTTTTCTCATTATTTACACTCAACGCCTTAAATTCCAACCCTCAAATATTTGCTGCCACTGGCGCACATTGTGCTTACCTTCTCAACTTGGTTGCCTACTTTTAGATGTTAATGAGTAAACAGCTTTTATGATAATTCTGCCAGTAAATTGCCAGCTTAAGGCTGGAGTTTTCCCAAATAACAATGCTGGCCATTTGTTTTTATTTCACAAATGGCATTCAATGTGATTTATGGCTCAGATGCAGATACGTGGACATATTTATGTGCGCCTAAAAGTGTGCGGCTTATCTTATCGGACGACTAATTTTGCCCACTAAATACTTGCACTTTCGAGACAGGGGTTCAAGGTCATTGGAATTTATTTTCATTTTCATAGAAGAAAAACGATATGCAGAATGACCCCACGAGTCTGTATGCAGTTTTTATTTTATAATTTTTACAGTGCGCCTACAAGTATGCTACGCTGTCAGTGATGCGTGACAGTGTTTGCGCTGTCTACGCTAATTAAATGCGCGTTAATGTTTGGCATTTAGTGGCATTTGAAAGTCTTTGCCATAATGAAAATTTGCAAAGGACTCGGCTCAAGGCTCATGACTCAACGGAGCGTAGAATATTTTGAAGGCGCACTTTTCATTGCCTTTCACAAGTTTAATACGCTTTTCACGCAACTTTTCGGGCTACTCAACATTGAATTTTCTAAATTAATACAATCCACCAAAAACTGCTTGAGAGCTTCTCTTCAGTGGCGGCCATTGTTGTGAAAATGTGCCTCAGTGCGGCGCATTAGTTGCATTGACAGCTGGCGCTGAAGCTGAAATTGCCTGAAGCTGAAGTCGCGCACTCGAGCCCGCAATCACTAATTAACTTTGCCTGTCTTTGATGCTTTTGTATTCAATTTTGATGAACAACAACAACAATTGATCATGACCTGAGTGCCAAGTGTGAGCGCAATGCTAATGGAATTGGACAGAAAAGTGGTGAACAGAAAATGCGTAACGCGCCAAAAGCGTTGAATGCGTTTCGGCGAATGCAGTCGTGCGTGTTGCTTAATTTGCAGACAAAAATATTTTGCAATTAATTGAGAAATTATGAATGATTGAAATTAAAAATAAATAAAATATTAATTCAAATGATGAATGAATTTGGCAAAGTTAAGCAAAGAGTGAATGAATAAGTTTTGAAATATTTCAATATCAAAAGAAAATATACCGAAAGGATTGAAATGATTTAGATGTCATTAATTTATTTATGGACCAATACAAATTGATTTGATTAAAGAAAAGGAAATTTAAATTTTTATTTTCACTGAGGGTAACTGTAAAGGTGCAAATACAAAGAAATTCCAATAAATGTGAGATGAAAAACAACGACGAAGTATCAGTTCACAGTTTAAAAAGAGACAAAGAATCCCTATTTGATGTTGTTGTTGTCAACACAATTACGACCCTTTGTTGGGTAACAGAATATGCTGTGTTGTTGTTATTGTCTTACTTGCCATTGTTCTTGCTTGCTGAATTCTTTTTAAAGATCCTTACACAAACAACAATCGATACGGGTGAGTAAACAATGGGCGCTTCCTGCCACGGAGCACTGAGCGCCTTCAACGGCTTCAAATAACAACAACAACAATTACAACAACAAAAACAACAACCGTACTTTACACTAAGGCAACAAGAGAATTTTAAGCAAATAATTTTATTTAAAAAAAAAATTATTTATAGTATCGAATGACAGTTGGAAAAAGAAGCCTGGTTGGTTGGTTTTGGCTACAATTTGCGCAGCAAACACACAAAAAGGACACTTTCAAAAACCGTTAACAAATAAAAAAAATAAACAACAAAGAACAACAAATTGCATAGAGAAGCCTTTAAAAAACCAATTCGTTGTTGCCATTCTCTGGTGGCCGATACGCGCACTTTGGCCCAATGAGTGACGGAATTCGCCGGTAATTGGAGCACACAAAGACGCGTTGAAAAATTGCAAAAAATATGCACAAAATTCCTGTCGCGAGATATCAACAACTGTGACGAACGGTTTGTGTATTCGAATGCTTACAACAATTACAACGTAAAAAGTATAATTTTGTAGCACTGCTCCCCAAAGGCCGCGTCGAAAGTGCGTACTTACGAGCAGCCAAAAACATGGGTGGGTGTTGCTTCTCCCTCTCCCTTCTCCCTTCCCCCACCTCTGTTTCACTTACCAAAGCATTCGGCTTGCCGGTGCGATCATCGACCCACAGCAGCACCAAGTCGGCATTTGCCATGCGTCCGTATTTGCGCGCAAAACCCAGTCCCACGAAGCCGCGCGTATTCACAGTGACGCGAAAGTGTATTTCCTTCGACTTGGTCCACCACTCCAGCCAGTACAAACCGTTGGCGTCCATCATCTCGAGGCGACGCCAATCGGTGTGGTGTACGCCGGCCGTTGTTGTTGCTGCGGTGGCAGTAATGTTGGCCATTGGACTGGATTGCTGTGTTGGCGCGCTGGCGCTGGTCGACTGCTGCTGCTGTTGTTGTTGTTGCTGATGATGGTAATGACGCTGATGTGGATGTGCATGCGTGTTGGACTGCTGGTTCGATTGTTGTTGTTGTTGTTGCTGCGGTATGGCATGCGCCGCGGGAATTGCTAACACGAGCGTCAGCGTCAGCGCCAACGACAGAGCCAATGTAAGCGTCAGCCTGACACAGCTGTAGTGGCGCTGCTGGCGGCGAACGGCCGCAAGCTTTGAGTGCTGCATTTGGGGTCACTTGGCGGCGGGTAATTTGTGGGTTAATGTTTGAGGTTTTCTTGTGCGTTCGTTGTGTTTGTGCAGTGCTTTGGCCAATGTGGATATTTCAAAGGAGATTTAAAATTGAAACGCTTTAAATTTGGGCAGATTTGGTGAATTTGTCACAAATTTGTTTGGTGATTTGTCACAAAGCTAAAATTAGAATTTGTAAAAAATTTTTGGATTTTGTTTTGATTTCACATTCAAAATTTTGAAATATTGAACAAAAATTTGGTATTATTCGTATTCTTGGGTTAATGTTTGAGGTTTCTTATGCGTTGGCGTTCCAAGGCAGGTTTAAGATTGAAACGCGTTAAATTGGGAAAAATGTTGTGAATTGTCACAAACCTAAAATTAGAACTTTGGGATAATTTGTGGATTTGGTTTTGATTTCACATTTAAAATTTCGAAACATTGAACCAAAATTTGATGACAGGTATTTGTGGGTTAATGTTTTAGGTTTTCTTATGCGTTGGCAGATTTAAAATTAAAACGCTTTAAATTTGGGCAGATTTTGTAAATTGTCACAAACCTAAAATTTGAATTTGTGTATAATTTTTGGATTTTGTTTTGATTTCACATTCAAAAATTTAAAATATTGAACCAAAATTTGGTATTCTTCGTATTCTTGGGTTAATGTTTGAGGTTTTCTTATGCGTTGGCGTTCCAAGGCAGATTTAACATTGAAACGCGTAAAATTGGGAAAAATTTGGTGAATTGTCACAAATCTAAAACTAGAATTATGGGATAATTTTTGGATTTTGTTTTCATTTCAAACTTGAAGTTTTGAAATATTAAACCAAAATTTAGTGACTGGTATTTGTGGGTTAATGTTTGAGGTTTTCTTAATTGTCAGTTTTGTGAATTGTCACAAACCTAGAACTTTTGGACACGATTTTCCTGTTTTTCAGTATATGTTGCTTGTTTTGGTTACACACTTAAAATTTTTATGCCAGACTTGAAATCTGCAACACAATTTTGAAGTATTGAACTAACGTTTTTTGCAACCAAATATAAATATATATATATTTTTTTAAATCAGACCACATTTGCATCAATTCTTTTACAAGTATGGGACGTATTTATAATAATATTATTGTTATTTTTATAATTTTTTTTTGTTATTTAAAATATTTTTTCTATATATTTTTATTATTAATATATTTTATATTTATTATGTATATTTTTTCCTTATTTTTTAAATATTTAGAAATTCATAATTCCCACAAAAACTGAATAAGTGTATAATTTGTATGTTTTTTAAATTTTTAATTTTATTAATTTTTTTTATATTTTAATTTTATATTTCTGTTTTTATTTAATTTATTTTATTTGATTTCTAATTTTGTAAAAACTTTTTACACAAAATTCTGTATTTTCACAACCGAATATTTTTTAAATATTTTTTTGCTTTTTGTTATTTTCCATTTTGCCACCAATGATCGCTTCAGTCGAGCCGGCTCGCTCTTTTGCAGCTGTTATTGAAGTTTGATAAAACTTATTTGTTGTTGTGCTATTTCTGTATATCCACATTTCATTTCACTTGTTTTCCCCCCTATTCCCTTCATGCATTGTACTTGTTTTTTCATTTCCTCTTTCGTTGCTATTTATGAAATTTTGAAACGCGTGCGTTGTGGAGGGTAACAATTCGGCAGCTGCTGTTTTCACATGCTTTATTGTTGTTGTAATTATAGCCGTTATTGTTGTTGTTATGCTGCTTTAAATAAACGCGCATGCGTCACTGGTGGTGGTGCACCTTTTTCGGTTTGCTTTGGCCGTGTCGCGCACAGATGCCGGTCGCGTTTCATGCGTTTCGGACACGCTACAGTCGGCAGCGGTGCAGCAGTGGGGGAACGTGCGCAACGAAGCAGCTGCCACATTTTGAACATTTGCACATTTCAATTTTGTTTGCCAACAAAAACTTTTCACTCACTTATTTCATGGCAAATTGATTGCTTTTCTTTATTATTGAATTCTTGGCAATTGTATTCACAAAATCTTAAAACTGATACAGGAAAAAATAAAAATAAATACTTTGCGCACTAAAATCCGTTGAGCCGGTTTTGCTGTTTTAACTCTTGCAACCGTTTGCCGCACTGCGAAGTTCTGCACGACGCGCACATCCCTTGACGAATGCGACTGCGCGCTGCCGTCAGAACGTGTTGGACCTGAACGCAACAGCAACGACGCTGCCTGGTGTGTCTTCCTGCAAATTACTTTTGTTGTTGTTGTTGTTGTTATTGATGGTAGTGGTGATTGCCATGCTGGCTCTAACAGCACAGTAACTGATTGTTGACATATTGATGTAGAGAATAGCAAAATTCGGCGAGAAGGTGGAAGGAATAAATATGAAGTCAAGAAATTGAAACAAAGAACAAGTTTAAAGTAACAATTTTGTTACTAGGACACATTAAATAATTATTTCTTTTTAATTTATTAAAATGACAAATTTATTGCAGGGATACTTTGTAAATAGTGGAAATTATAGGACAAACGGATTGTTTTTGTGTAATTTTAAAAAATTATAAATAATTTTGTAAGAGTTAGGTAGTTTAATTTAAATATTAATTAAAATGAAAATGTATTATAATAAATTACAATTCAAACTTATTATTGGGAGCTCAAATTAGTTCGGTCCATTTTCAAAAGATGGCTCTGGCTTTTGTGAATGGTTCTTAGTGACAGGTGATTCCAAAGACGGCGATTAGGCGGTGATTCCAAAGAGGTTAGACATCTGTAAAAAATATTCATTTAATATAGCTTTGAACTTTTTAAACAATTTTACCCTTTAATGTGTTGAATTGGTCCAAATTTGTGGTAATTAAGCAACATTTGCGGGAGGTTTAAACTTTCTTGCTTTAATTAGAACAAAAGTGCAACTAAAGCACATCCAATGCTTTAGGAAGTTCTTGGTGACAATATTCCAACTGACAAATTACGTAGAGAATAGCTGCGATGTTTTTAGAATTGTGATTTCAGCGTTGAAAACATGTCGTGCTCTGGATAGCCAAATAATTCGAAAATAAAGAATTGCAAGCATTAGGTACTCGTTGAAGATCCAAATCCGTGAATCTTTGGCAGTGACACAACAAATAATCTTCGTACGATTGAAATCTATGGGAATGATTCCTTTTGAACTGAAACCAAGAGACGCTGAAGAGTGATTTTTCACTTGAGAGCAGCTGATTTAAAGGCAAAAAAGAAAGGGTTTCACATCGAATTTTGACTAGGGATAAAAAATGAATATTCTGCGAAAATCCCAACAAGAAAAAATACTCAGTTATGCCCGCGCAATCGTTGCTATCGACCTTAAGGCAGGTTCTCACTTTGTGGATCCGAAAAAGTGCACTTTTTTTAGGAATTTTTTTTGAGAAAACGGTTAAAGATACAACGCTGAAAATTGTTTCTGGATATGAACACACATTTATTTAGAGAATACAATTTTTCAAATTGAATGAATCAAAAAAAGGGGGGGAGGGGGCGTCCATCAGTGGCGGCATGTCGGCGAGGAGGTGTCCCGCTACCGGAAGTGATTCCGTCAAAACCCGTGATCGGAAACACAAAAATCGAACACATTCTTAATGTGTACCGTATTATCTATTGAATGAACCAAGATCATGAAAAAAAAAATCAAAATTACAAAAGTTATGAGGTTTTGAAAAAAAAATTAAGATTTTCGCATTTTTTTGTTCACTTATTATTTTTTTAAATAAACAATTTTCAATATTTTTGGCTGATCGGTGGTTCATTCATTAGAAAAAACCCTAAGGAACATTTGGAAAAAATTTGGTGACGATTGGTTCATTCCAGCGCCTTCAATCACTTCCGTAAGGTCCGAAAATGTGATTCTGAGAAAAACGCGTTTAAAGTTTAAAGCGCGCTTGGCCGGTGCTCTACACTGCTCTATGTAACGGCCTGTAACTTTTGTAATTTTTCAGATTTTGATCTGAAATTTCTGGAGTACATTTTTGAAACATATACCTACACGATAAGGCAAAAAAAAATTGTTGTTTTTTTTTTCCACAAGGTGAGAACCTGCCTTAAAATAAACGCCTGCGTCGAATATTCATGGTTCCAAGGTCATGTTGTGTATTTGGTGGGATCAAAAGGAAGTTGAAAACTCTCTTCGGATATTGCACCTTTTGATTACTGTTTTTTCTAATGGATGCAGCACGATTTGTCAGATCAACGGTTCACTTCTTTCAGAGAAGTCGAAAATTGGCTCCTAACTTGGATCGCTCAAAAGACGAGACATTTTTTTGAGAGATGGAATTTAAAAATAACCTTAGAGATGGTAAATAGGATTAACCAGCAATGGACCAGACTTTGATTAATTTGTGCATTTATTTTGTTTCGAAATAAATTCATTTTTGGCGACCAACTTTAACAAATCGAACTAATTTGTACTGCCAATAGTTTGAATTCTTGACATCTGTAGAAATATTGTTAAAAAAAACATATATGTAGGTAGGTAGATGTGGCGGTTCCCAAACGTGGGTCAAATCAGACCCATTGTGATGCCTCTTGATCGCCCTTCCCTTCCCTTTGTTAGGTCTGAAACCATCCTGTGCAATTTTTGAAAGTTCAAAAGTTATTCATATCAAATCTACATTAAATGTATACAAATATATTAAGTTAGTAGGTAGTCTACATACTGTGCAGCATACTACACATCACTGGCCTGGCACTCATCCAATCAAGCAACCAACCAACCAACCAACCAGCCAACCATCCAGTCAGCCGTTGCTCCAGTCAGTTAGTCACTCCGTCCGTTCGTCAGCGCGTCGATTCCACCCGACTTTGCCAGTACACGCTTGTAGTCTGTAGTTCAGCTTGTTGTTGTTGTCATCGTATCTAGATACATTTTGTCCATAACATTGAAATGGCTTGCACTCGTTTTCGAATATTTTGCCGGCTCGAGTGTGGGTTTGCGTGTGTTTTATTTTTGAAATTCAGCACATGCGCGTTTTGCTTTATGTCGGCCCCGTCGATGCCCGCTGCTGCTGTCGTTGTGGCACGACGCGCCTGCGCCTTGCGCATACGTAAGCGTGCTTTGCTCTCTGTCGCTGCTGGGCTGCGTTGCCTCCTGTATTTGTATTCGGTTCGTTGCGCACCCCACCTCGTAGAGTTCGACGTTACGCTTCTGCTGCCAAAGTGCCAATTTTGTGTGGTTGGGTTGTGATTTTGTCTTCTTCTTCTTATTTTGCTTCTTCATTGTGTTGTGCCGTTCGATGTGTGCTACCTAAATGCTGCACTTTGGTATTTGTTGTAGTTTTTTTTGCGTTCCTGCTTTGCTGCTGCGCTCTCAGTTCGGAACCACAAATGATTTTTCAATAATTTTGAATAGATTTGCTCTGTGCATATTTTGGCCTTTTGTATCTGTGCAGTTGTTGTTTGTGTTACTGATTGTTGTTGTTGTCGCTCTGAGTGAGAGTGGCCTTTTCAAATTGTGAGAATTTGGGTTTTTGTAGTTTTGTGGTCGCAGGATGATTTGTGGAAGTGAATGGTTTTGCGGCTTTGTGTCTGTGTTGCAGGCACGTTTTTTAATTTGATCCTAACACGTGCGCATCAATTTACAACAATAATTGAATGAGGACTGTGTAAGCTAAGAAAAAATAGGAATTAGGTTGCACAAATAACAATTAATATACAAAAAGCATAACTGTTTGTCCTGACTGACTGATTCAACATCGCCCAACCCAAACCGCTGAAGCTAAAAATAAAATAAAAAAAATAAATAAATTTATAATAAAATAAAATTTTCTTCAAAAATGAACCTCCGCTAAGATGGGATTTTTTGAAATTCGTGGTCTAAAAGGGCAGAACATGATTTAAGGTGTTTTATGAAAAAACATGATTTAAGGTACCAAATGTGAAATGATTTCCAAATGAAAAATTATTCGAAACGTATGTTTCAATTTTTTGAAAATCGAACGTTTAACGGAGTCAACTAAGGGTTAAGATTCGTCTACGAAAAGACTGCAAAAAAAAAATTAACCAATGGACCCATTGACTTCAAAATTGGTGAAAACACTTCAAATCAAAACGAATTAAAACGCGCGTTGCATTTTTGTGAAAAGCAAAACTTAAAGGGTTTACAAAAGGTTAAAAGTTTGGAGAGGCAAGATTGTTGGGCCTTTAGACTTAACATTTTGTGAAATTACTTCAAACTTGAAATAATTCGATACGTGTTTTTGACTTTTTTGAAAATCCAAACATGAGAAGGGTCAATGAAGGGTTAAAAGTTTACATGGAGAGACTGTAAAAACATGAATCAATGGGCATTTTGACTTCAAACTTAATAAAACTACTCTGAGTGAGAAATAATTCGACACGGTGTCAAGGTTCGCTAAGGGTTAAGGTTCGCATACGGGAATACTATGAAAAAAAACATTAATCGATGGGCGTTTTGACTTTAGAATTACTTGAAGTAAAAAATAACTAAATACAGTACTTTTCACTAAAAGCGAACTTCGAGGGACCGGGCAAAATGGTTCGTTTTAACCGAAAGTTCGCTTTAAAAGGGGTCCGTAATAAGCGAAAAGATAGGGCACGTACTTTTGAAATTGGTTCCTTTTTTAGCGGAAAATCGTTTTAAACGGGTTCGTTATAAGCGAAAAGCACTGTATTTGTTTTAAATTTTTTAGAAAATCAAAACTTAAAGGGTTAACAAAGTTCTATCAGTTTGGAGAAACAAGTTCAGTTTGGGCCTTTTGACTTCAAATTTGGTGAAATTACTTCAAATGTGAAATAATTCGAAACGCGTTTTTCATTTTTTCGAAAATCCAAATCTTACTGGTCACATATGGGTTAAAAGTTTCTATGAAGAAACATGACTTAATGGGTTTTTCGAGTTTAAACATAGCAATAGCACTTACTTACTTACTTACTTAACTGGCCATAACAACCCGTTATCGGGTTACGGCCTGCCGCAAAACTTCTCTCCAGGCGCCTCTGCTTCGCGCGCGCCTTCTCCAGTTGGTCACACCAAGAGATACCAGGGCCTCTTCCACTTGGTCCTTCCACCGGAGACACGGCCTCCCTCTTCGCCGTCGACCTCCAACCATCGCATCGAATACCTTTTTCGCCGGAGCTTCGTCGTCCATGCGGCAGACATGACCGAGCCAGCGTAGCCGCTGGATGTTAATTCGCTGCGCTACGTCCATGTCCTTATACAGCTCATACAGCTCGTTATTGGTTCGTATGCGATAGTCGTCACCAACCCGAACAGGGCCGAAGATTTTGCGAAGCACCTTCCTCTCGAACACTCCAAGGGCCGCTATGTCGTTTCGTGTCATTGTCCATGCTTCAGCGCCATAGAGGAGCACGGGCAAGATAAGCGTCCTATAGAGTGAAAGTTTTGTCGGTCGAGAGAGGTCTCTACTTCTCAATTGCCTACCGAGACCGTAGTAGCACCTGTTGGCAAGAGTTATCCTTCGCTTTATCTCCAGACTGACATCATTGCTGCTGTTGATGGCGGTGCCAAGGTAGACGAATTCCTTGACAACTTCAAAAGCATACCTGTCGGCCTCGACGTGAGACCCTAGCCGCTGCGAGTCCCTGCGTGTAGACAGCATATACTTCGTCTTGCCCTCATTTACCACCAGACCCATTTTGGCAGATTCTCTTTCGATAGCCGCAAAGGCAGCGGTGACATCTCGCTTGTTACGTCCGATGACATCAATATCATCAGCGTAAGCAAGGAGCTGGACACTTTTGTTGAAAATTGTGCCATTACGATGTACACCGGCCTTGCGCAGCACACTCTCCATGGTGAAGTTGAAGAGGTCGCAGGACAAAGGATCGCCCTGTCTGAAACCTCGAACGGTATCAAAGGGGTCGGAGAGGTCACTTCCAACCTTGACGGAGCTGCGCGTATTGCTCAACGTCGCTCTGCAAAGTCTAACGAGCTTTGCAGGGATACCAAGTTCAGACAATGCGGCATATAGGCGATCCCTTATCGGGCTATCGAATGCTGCCTTGTAATCGATGAAGAGATGGTGTGTATCGATTTGGTTCTCATGGGTCTTCTCCAGGATTTGGCGTAGAGTGAATATCTGGTCGATGGTGGACTTACCAGGTCTAAAGCCGCACTGATAAGGTCCAATCAGCGCCTTGGCGAGTGGCTTTAGTCTTTCACATAATACGCTCGTCAGGACCTTGTATGCAATGGGAAGTAGGCTGATACCCCTGTAGTTGGCGCATATTGTTGGGTCGCCTTTCTTCAGCACAGGACAAAGGGCACTGAGGTTCCAATCGTTGGGCATTCGTTCCTCCAGCCATATTTTGCAAATGAGCTGATGCATGCACCCAATCAGCTCACCGCCGCCGGCCTTGAACAATTCAGCTGGTAGCCCATCCGGCCCTGCAGCTTTGTTGTTCTTGAGTCGCTGGATAGCGACCCGGACCTCGTCATGGCTGGGCGGTGGCACATCCACACCGTCGTCGTCAATTGGTGCCATCTGGACATCTTCACCACTGGCGGTATTGTTCCTTTCGTCGCCTGCGAGCAGCTTGGTGAAGTGCTCCTTCCACAACCTCAGCACACCCTGCGCATCCGTAACCAGATCCCCGTTTTCGTCTCTGCAAGAAGATGCCCCAGGCTTAAATCCTTCCGTAAGACGCTTAACTTTTTGGAAGAATTTTCGGGCGTCATTCCTGCTCCTGCACTCCTCGATTTCTTCACGCTCGCGCCTTTCTTGCTCCCGTTTCTTGCGTCTAAAAAGGCACCTCTCTTTCTTCCTCTCCTCCCGGTATTTTTCTGTCATGGCTCGCGTGGCGGCCGACTGCAGGGTCTTCTTGTATGCAGCATTCTTCACTGCAGTGGCTGCGCGACACTCTTCATCGTACCATTGGTTTTTTGGTGGTGGGCGTCGAAAACCAAGGACATTTTCTGCGGCGGCGCGCATAGAGTGGGATAAGTGAGCCCATAATCCGCCGATGTCATCAGGTGGAGAGGGGGAGCGACCGAGCTGGTTGGAGAGTTGAGCGGAGTAGACTTCGGCTACCCCTTGTGATCGCAGCTTACTGATGTCCAGCTTTCTTCGCAAACTAGGTTGTGCGGTCTTCGCTGCGCAAAGACGCATGCGTACCTTGGCTGCAACAAGGTAGTGGTCCGAGTCGATGTTGGGTCCTCGGAACGTGCGCACATCTAGAATGCTAGAAGCATGCCTTCCATCAATCACAATGTGATCAATCTGGTTGCGGGTGGATTGATCGGGGGATAACCAGGTGGCCTTGTGGATATCGAGGTGCTGGAATCTGGTGCTACTAACTACCATGTTTCGTGCCGCGGCGAAATCGATCAGCCTCAGACCGTTGTTCGAAGTGGTCCCATGGAGGCTGAACTGCCCGACTGTGGGGCCAAAGATGCCTTCTCGCCCGACTTTTGCGTTGAAGTCCCCGAGGACAATTTTGACGTCATGGGCCGGGCACCTGTCGTAGACGTCCTCGAGCTTCGCATAGAAGGCATCCTTGGCCGCATCGTCCTTCTCTTCCGTCGGGGCGTGCGCGCGAATTAGGCTGATGCTAAAGTATTTAGCTTTGATACGGATCGAAGCCAGCCGTTCGTTCACCGGAGAGAACCGAGAGACATGGTGGCGAAGTCTCTTGCTGACCACAAATCCGCAGCCAAATTCGCGCTTCTCCGCATGGCAGCTGTAGTAGATATCGCAGTCTGCTCGCTTGGAGCAACCTTGTCCTGTCCATCGCATTTCCTGGATGGCGGTGATGTCAGCCTTACATTTCGTGAGGGCTTCCGCCAGTTGGATAGAGGCACCTTCCCTATAGAGGGTCCGGACATTCCAGGTGCATATCCTCAAATCATGGTCCTTGAATCGTTTGCTGTGGTCGTCAACATTGTGGGTTCCTTCCGAGGCTTGCTTTTTGGCTTTCATTGGTATTTGGTTTTCCGTGGCGGGCACCAAACCCTGCGCACAACCCAAATTTTAAGTCCTGGGGATAGGACTCGCTGCACACATTAGTTCACTATTCAGCGGATGCCAAATAGCTATCCAGAAGGGCCGCGCGGAGGCTGTGCATCAGCTTGGATTGGACAGGGACAAGGATCGTTCTGGCGTTCGCCAGGTTGAACGCAATCAGAGACTTTGCCTTGTATGTCCGCTCCCTTCCTTCCTACTACAATAGCACTACAAACGAGAAATAATTTGACACTTGCTTCTAATTTTTTTAAATCGCAATTTTACAGTGTTAAGTAAGGGATAAGAGTTTGTTTAAAGAAACTGACTTGTGAAAAAATATGATTTAATGGGCCTTGTGATTTCAAAATTGGTGAAAACACTTGAAATAAAAAAAAATTGCACACATGTTTCTTATTTTTTTATCAAAATCTGACAGCGTCAACGATGGGTTAAGAGTTTGTGTTGGGAAACATGATTTAATAGGTTTATTGACTTCTGATATGGTGAAAGAATTTAAATGAGAAATAATTAGAAAAGTGGTTTTTCATAAAAATCTGACGGGGTCAAAAGTGGGTTAAAAGTTTATATGAGAAAACATGATTTAATAGCTCAATTGACTTCAAATATGGGAACAGCATATCAAATGAGTTATAATTAGACAAGTATTCTTTCATAAAAATCTGACGGGGTCAACAAAGGGTTAAGAGAAAATTGATTTATGATTTATTTATTTAATTTATTTATTTTTATTTAAATTGATTTATTTATTTATTATTTATTTATGGACCCAACATTGACTGCAAACTTGTGTGTAAAGCCGCTATGCTCTGCTAATTTTGTATATAGTAATTTTTTTGTATTAATTTTTATATATATATATATAGTAAATTGAAAATTCTTTTACAAATTTTGTATCCAAGGGATTTCATTTCATTCATTTGTATGAAACAATTAGCTGAAAATGTTTTCCTTTGTCTTTTTATATCTTTTAAACGAATTGGTTTGAACTCAAAGTTGCAAACTATTTGGGCCAGAATGAAATGCTGCAAATTGTAGATTTTATTGTTGCCTTTCAATGGAGCTCATCCAAACTGCAGACTTTTGTTTTGAAGTGTGCAGCACAGTGAACTTTAGCTACGCCCGATTCCGAGTATTTGATGTGTGGAGTGTTTCGATCGAAATTCCACGTTTAGTTAAAACGTTGCAAGTCAACAATAACAACAAACAAAATTATCCAATAACCATTGTTACTGTTACGTGGTAAATCGAAAACTCAATAAAGCCTCCACTTAATCAGCAAATTGCCTGAACCGAGTCGGCATACAACATATGCAACGCAATGTGGCACACGCTGTTGCCGTTTGTGGTTGGCAAAGCGGCAGTAACGAGCACAATTGGAATTTTCGACTCGGCACAGTCGACATGCGGACACAGAGCGCCTGTCGGCTATAATCCTGCCGTCCTGCCGTCACGCGCTGCACATGAACTCACAAATGTGTTCCATCACTTAGCGAGCGAAAACAAAAATTGGTCTATTTTGCCGCACGACTGCAACAGCTGCACGCATGTGCGTCCCTGCGGCAAGTTCATTCCGTTTATTTCCTTCGTTTTTTCTGCTCAATGTGTATTTGCGATCAGTTCAATTGATTGCTGGCGCGCTGCGTGCGTGCGGTTGTCGGCCCGTCCCGTTGCCTGTACGACCTGTTTGGGCGGCTGGTATGTCTGTCCGGCTGCCCGACGGCCAACATCTGCTCTACAGCCTTTGGCTGCCGCTCGCACGTCAGCTGGGCCAAGTGCGGTCGGCGAGTGTTAGTCCTGCACTCAATTGTGTTTTGTTGCACTACAGTTGTCGTTGTTGTTGTTGTTGTTGTTGTCGTTGTCGTTGTTGTTGTTGTTGTCGTTTGTAGCTGCACGTTGCATTTGCCGCCATAAATCGTTTTCAAATTCCCTGCAATATCGAAAGCGAACTGCCGAGGTTGAGCAGCCAGCAGCACTTTGATGTTGTCGTTATACTTAGTTGTTTTGTTGTTGTTGTGTTTTTGTTGTTGTCACATTTAGCTATTTTATCTGTCCATACTGGATTGCTTTGTACTCTTGCACCGCCTGACGTGGAAATGTTCATGCTGCTGGTTCGCGTATCCTGTTTGCGTGCTGTTCCCCCTTCTGACCGTTCCTCCATTCTGCCATTGCTGCTTGCTGCCAATGTCAAGTTTTTCTCTTCGTTCCTACTTTGTGCCATATTTTTTCCTTGCAATTTTTTTGCGCTCCTTTTCTTGTCCTTCTGCCATGTCTGATTGGAATTTTGCTCGGCAGTTTGTGTGCATTTTGTACCTGCGTGGATAATTTTGTCTCTGTGCTGTTGTTGTTGTTGTATTGCCATGCTGCGTGCCAGTGCCGTTTGAGCATGTTTTCATTTTTGCAATTATTTCAGATGCAAATAATTGACAAAGAATCGACAAGAACTTTGACTGATCTGTGAGTCAATCTCGGGATGAGTTACAATTGGAAGTAAAAACTTTCTGAATACAATTTTAAAATTTTTATGGAAAAAGAGTAGGAAAGAGAGAAAGAATAAGGAAGAAAAGGATTTCCACAGATGCATCATTTGAATACATTTGCAAAGGTGTTATTGTGTATATCGTGAAACTGGCTAAAAAAGTTTACCTAACTTTTCATATTACACTGTGCTACAAAAAACCATTTTTGTCCAAATCCATCCAAGAGATTAGATGGATGGATGGATGGAACTATGATTCATTCATAGTACCCTGAAATACTCAGTTTTTCATTTTCTAAAAGGGGCTTTCAAATTGTAAGGACATACATATTTCAAAGAATTTATTTAAATATTTGAGGTTATGAAATCATATAAATATGTCTATCAAATAAAAGAGGAAACTTGTCGAATTGTGACTAAATTATCTATTTTGAACTTTTGGAAGTAAAATATGTTAGTAAGGGCCTTTATAAATATGTATGCTTCGATATCCCAGACGTTTTTGAAAGAATCTTTTAAAAAACATAAATGTTTTGGATCTCGGTTTGTAGTAAAATACCTCAAAATAATTCTTCTAGGGTTAGAGTTAAAGTTAAAGTTCTTAGAGTTAAAAGTAAAAAAGTTTCCATCTATAAGAAATATTTTAGTATGGAATACGCATTAATTTTTTGTCTATGAAAATTCGTAGAAATATACAAATTTTGAGGTATTTTGACATATTTTAGTCCTAAAAGTTCAAATACAAAATTAAGTCAAAAAGCGACCCATTTTCTCTTTCATTGGATACGCATATCTCCATGTGTCCTTAAAGTTCAAATATAAAATTTATTTCATATCCTTCAAATGTGTACGTCCTGAAAGTTCAAAGGGAAAATGACGTCAAAAAGTTACAAAATTCCTCTTTCATTTGATACCCATATCTCCATATTCTTAAAATGCGTATGTCCTGGAAGTTGTAAAATGGAAAATTTATTCAAAAAGCGACAAATTTCCTCTTTCATTTGATACCCATTTCTCCATATCCTTGAAATGTGTATGTCCTGAAAGTTCAAATAGAAAATTAATTCCATATCATTGGAATGTGTATGTCCTGAAAGTTCAAATAGAAAATTTTGTCAAAAAGATACAAATTTTCTCTTTAATTTGAGACACATATCTCCATATCCTTGAAATGTGTATGTCCTGAAAGTTCATATAGAAAATTTAGTCAAAAAGCGAAAATTTCCTCTTTCATTTGATACTCGTATCCTTCATATCCTTGAAATGTGTATGTCCTGAAAGTTCATATAGAAAATTTAGTCAAAAGGGCCAAAATTCCTCATTAATTTGATACCCATATATCCATATCCTTGAAATGTGTGTGTCCTGAAAGGTCAAATAGAAAATTTAGTCAATAAGCTAAAAATTTCCTCTTTCATTTGATACTCGATTTTCCATATCCTTGAACTGTAAAATGTCCTGAAAGTTTAAATAGAAAATTTAGTCAAAAAGCGAAAATTTGCTCTTTCATTTGATACTCGTATCCTTCATATCCTTGAGATGTGTGTGTCCTGAAAGGTCAAATAGAAAATCTAGTCAATAAGCTAAAAATTTCCTCTTTCATTTGATACTCGATTTTCCATATCCTTGAACTGTGAAATGTCCTGAAAGTTTAAATAGAAAATTTAGTCAAAAAGCGAAAATTTGCTCTTTCATTTGATACTCGTATCCTTCATATCCTTGAAATGTGTATGTCCTGAAAGTTCATATAGAAAATTTAGTCAAAAAGCGACAAATTTCCTCTTTCATTTGATATCTCCACATCCTTGCAATGTGTATGTCCTCAAAATTTTAAAGTCCTTTTAGAGGGACATGGGATCAGAAAATTAAAAACTGATGAAAACTGATTTCTCGTTTGACGCATATATGGATGGGTTAAAAATACTGACGCACGGTGTTATCAGTAATTTGTCTCAAGGACATTTTAAGTATCCAGAGAGAAATTTACATTTTAGGAATTTTTTCAGTAATTGTTTACCTGAGTTATTCAAAATACGCGGTGACCTCAAAATGTGAACTAAATCTTCAGGTTCGCTCTAATATATTTATAACTTTCCACTATATATCCTTTATTCATAAACCAGCTGTCATTGGCTCGAACCAATGCTTATGATGTGTTGCAAAAATCTTCATTTCAAAACTTACAATTATTTCATTTTATAGATTTTTCTGAATTTCATTTCATTACGTGTCAAGTGGTTTCTTTATTTTTTATCAAAAAACCTAAAAATTTTGCTACCAGTTTTGCTCATTACTCAAACTTTAATTCCTGCCCACACTTTGTGTTATTTCATGAATAAAAATTCTATAAATCCAAAGATTCAACGCTCACTTCTAATAAAAAATTCCGTGAATCCAAAGATTCAAAGCTCACTTTAAATAGAAATTTTTCCTTATAAATATTTTTGCACATTTCTTTCGTTGCACACTTTTATTGTCGAAAACTTTCAAACGTCTCAAGTGAGACTGCGAAACTCGCCAAAAAGGACATCATTATTTAAGTTCCTTCTTCCTGTTTTTCTATTCACTTTGAAGTTTTATGCGCATTTTTGGGCACGTAAAAATTTATGCAAAGTTTACTCCGACTCAATCAAAAACATGCGGCGAACTTTGCCAGGATCTGCTTAGTTATTTGGTGCATTCTTTTGCTATGAATTTTTCTAGCATTTGTGCATCTGTCATGTTTGCTGCGCTTTGCGAAAACAACGTTTTTACTGCAATGCAATTTATTTGCGGTGCACAATGAAGAACCTTCTGCGTGTTTTCAGCAAGTAAAAGTTTTTGTCAGTGTTGCATTGAATTTTCAAATGCAAACTGTGAACAGAAAAGTTTTCCATATGAAGTACGTAGTTATTGATTTGTTTTTTATTTTTGGAATGATTTGTCTTGAAGTGTAAAAAAAATGTATTGAATTGAATTGTTTACATTTCAAAAAACTTCTTTGAATAATAATAATAATTTCTTTGGAAAAAATTCTAATTACATTCTCAGCTTTGTACTAAAATAATATAATACAAATGTATACATTTATAATTCAAATGAAGCATAAAATTCCAATTAAAAATACAAACTTTGCAGAATGAAATTGAAAACCAAACATATTCAAAGAATTTCCCACTTACTTACCTTTCTGAAGTCTAAAATTTAGTAATCCTTGCCAAATACTAAAAGCAGATTTAGACTTTAAATTTTTAGCTAAAACCCCACATTTTAAAAAGTACATAAAGTCAAAACAGTCAAATCAATTTAATTCATTTGCTCTTCGTCCTCTTTTTGCTGTTCCTCTTCAGTCTCAATTGGGCCCCGAACAAATTTGCCAATTTATGTGAAACGATTTGCTCTCCGGCAACTGTTGCCACGAGTGAAGTGGTCGCGACTGCGCCGCGTGCGCACGCGCACTGTGCGTCGACCGGTTCTGGCGCTGCCGCGGCCCGGTGCATCGCGGTGTGGCATGTTGCACGGCGCGTTGCGTCGCGACAGCGTCGCTTGGTTGCGAATGGCGATAATGAAGCAGGTGAGTCGTTTTCGCAGAAGCAATCGGGCATTAAACGGCTCTAAAGATTGCAATCACACAAACTGGACAGCTTGTAAAGGCCGCCATACAAAACCAATTAAATACAGAAATATTTACAGGCATAACGTTGAATTAATCGCGGCGCGCGGAACATGTAAAGAAGTGCAGTCGTTGTGGCAGCTATGGGAAATTTCAGAGCGTATCTGGTTTTTATTATGTTGGGTTTCATTACACACACGAAGCCGAAGGTCGACTCGAACAGACTTTTCGCAACAAGCTCCAAAATATTTAAATTAAAATTGCAAGAAAATGTAATTGTTTAATTTGTTCTTTAAAAAAAGTAATAAGAAAATAATAATAAAAAAATAATCAATTAGTAAATAATTTAAAAAAAGTAATAAGAAAATAATAATAAAAAAATAATCAATTAGTAAATAATTACTTAATAATAATTGGGTAATTGTTGATAAAGTAGTTTAATCAATTTGAGTTTTAAAGATATAATTTGATCATTCAGTAAGAAATAATCCCAAAAATTTAATCCAAAAAAAATAATGAGTGGTAAAAAATTTTATATAATTTTAAAAACGAATGTAATCAACTTGTCCGACAAAATTACAAAAATTGATTTAGAAAACTAATTACTGGAGGCAAGTTAAAAATTCAATTTTAATATAATGGAATGAAATTAATTGAATTTGATTTAATTTTTATTAAATATTTTAATCAATTAGACAAAAATAATCACACAAATTTAATTTAAGGAACTAATTACTGGAGTAGACTGGTAATTCTAAATTGATTACAATAATTGATTTTTATTAAATTTTAATGAAAAATTATCATAAATTAGACAAAAATAATCACAAAAATTTAATTAATGAAACTTATTACTGGAAAAGACTTGCAATTCTATATTGATTACATTATTTAAAAAAAAAATGCAATAAGTTAGTCTGAAATAATCACCAACATTAATTTATAAAACTAATTACTTTAGGCAAATGAAAACTACATTTTTAATTTTATTATTAATTTATGATTAATTTATTATTAATTTATAATTAATTTATAATTATGATTAATTTATAACTAATTTATGATTAATTTATAATTAATTATTTATTATAAATTAGTAATTAATAATAATAATTAGTTTTTTTTAATTAATTGAAAATAATTCATAAAAAATTATATTTAATTATTTGTTGGTGGCGATTTAAGAGTGATTGTTACTAATGTTCAGTTATGAGTAGTTCTAAATAATGAAAAAATCATTCAATTAATATAATTAAAATACAATAAAACATTTTTATAAAAAATTTTTTCGTAACCATTGATCATTAATTGATTAGCTATGGTTATAATAGTTCGAATATTTTAAAATTCCATATTTAAATAAATTTTTAATTAGTTGTTGTTGTAAAAAGGGTTATTTAATAATTAATTATTTAAATACTTTTTATTATTATTAACTAACTTATAATAGTTATTATTAATTACATAGTTATAGACTAATAGTTAACTAAATAAGTAAATAATTAATTATTTAAATGATAATTTAAAAATATAATAATTAAAAAATTATTTAATTAAAATTTGTTATTATTAATTAACTAATAAAATAAAAAGAAATTAAAATAAAATTAAATAAAGAATTAATTATTAATTATAAATTAAATAGTTATACACTGATTATTAACTAAAAAAGTGAATAATTAATTATTGAAATAATAATTATTCAATTATGTATTCAAATAATTATTTTCGTGATTAAGCAATTAATTTGCAATTATTAATTAAACTGTTAAAATAATAATTATTATTATTAACTATTGATTACTAATTTCTCATTTGATTTAGTAATTAATTTGTTATAATTATGTAATTGAAATAAATAATTGAAATAATAAATAAATCAATTAGTCATTTGACATGATACATTTTTTCAATTTTTTAAGGATGAAACACACCAAAAAATTATGTTAATGTGGTCGAACATTTTTTTAATATGGCCTAATTTTATGTAACTTTATAGAGTACAATTGCTTATGATTTCTTTTTAATAAAAAAAAAGTGTATTTCATCAATGTGTTGCAGTTGGGTTATTTCTGCTATAAGTCAACTGTTTTCAAGAAAAGTAAACATATTTAAATTTCTTTCAGTGTAAGCAAAATGCAATTCGTGATGCAGCATCACTAACCGCTAAAAAGTTCTACTACCATATCGCAGAAACCAGCAGGTCACAGCTTATGTCACTACGCAATTAACTTCACTCCACTTCTGGTTTTACTTTCCCCTTTTGAGCTTTTCAGTTTATTTATTTGCAAAAACATAAAAAAAACTCAAAGAATGTTTAGCAAACATTGCGCAGACGCAGTAAAATCACACACATTTTTACGGGTTTTTTGCGATCACAAAGCAGTTCAACTCAAACACACAGCGCCAGTTAAAGGAATTGCAAAAAAACAACAACAATGAAGAAATTGCTACACGCACATCGCATTGTTCATTCAGCGAAGTGCAAACACATCTGGTGATGCGCTGACAACGCAATGACGCGACGGTATTGGAGCAACTTGTTTTACTTGATTTCTTTTATAAAAGTGTTTTTTGGTTTTATAAAGCAAAGCCCGACATGATTTTAAACGTCATTGTCAACCGAATTAGTGATCGCCTTTTCAGTGGTTAGTTTATTATGGACTTTTCACATTTTAATATCGGCCATTACATTTACTTTGAGGCATACTGTAGGTCCCCTCTAGCCTAGTTATCCTTATCTGTTTAAAATCTGTGATATAACATGTGTTAAAAAACAGTGTTGCATGAACATTTCAAATGGATGCAACTGTGAATCACAATGGGCCAACTAAGCCTAAGTGTGTCTTATACAGAGGCAGCCATCCATACCTAACCTAACTTAACCTAACCTATCACTGCATCTAAGACCTTGGAATATTGGTCTAAGTAAAAAGAAACCATGTAGGAATTGTTCCCGGTGTGGTCATTTGCAGTAGGAAGCAGATATCTACGCAGATAGAGATGAACTAAGTATGCTGGATTCTTACAGGGAAAATCCTCCAACTTCTATTGGAGAACTTACTATTGGTAAACCATTCCATGGTTGAAAGGTTACCACACAATTAACATTCTTCTACTCGCCATTGCTGGACATTGGTTGGTGCACTATCGACTAGACATGCAAACCGGTTCTGAACCGAACCATCAGGCTTTTCAGCGCTTTGAATCGATTTGAAAACTGACCCAATGACATTTTTAACTGTCTGTACCCGAGAAAGCTCAACGAGTTTAAGAAGAAACCAAAAACTGGCATTCTGGGAAGACCACTTGGTATTAAATCGTTTTAAAATTAACAGTGTTTTTTCACTTCCGAACTTTGGATTGGACGCTTTTCATACATAATTAGTATACCATCAGAGGATAACCATTGTCCAGGATTAGTTGTTTTCAAATAACTTTATTTTGTGTTTACTGACTTGTGCATCGAACCCATGACTCACCGACTAGTTCGCAAACCACTAAGCCATGGCAACAAGCCACAAACTTAACCAAACATACCCAGGCAAGTCATTGCAACGTGTCATAAAACCGCACACAATCAAATCTATTGGCAAAAGCAAACATATGCAAAAAGTGTTAATTTCACTGCACAGCATAACAACTTTTAAGTGGTCAAAGTAATTTTCAAAAAGCCACAAAAACCGCCATTGATGAAAATTTAATTTAGCGTCAGCACAGCAATTGGAAATTTTTTAGCAAAAGTCACGTACACATTTTGGCCAAAGAAAGCTTGGCGCCATTTTATGCAGGATTATACAGGACGAAGGGGTATTTGGGAGCTTGTTGCACAATTTAATTTAAAATTTTATGTAAAGCAGATTCAGTGAGATTTTACTTTGCCACTTCAACTGACTAACTAAAGGGGCAAAAAAGCGGGCGCCAGCAAATTGGTCGAGTATGTGAAGAAGAAAATAAAGCAGCAAGAGCAAAAAACCTTAAGTGCAGTTATACATGTTTACTTACACATATTAACCCATTAGCGTCTGAAGGGACTTATAATCATACAAAATTAATTGAGCTGTATATCTTAACCTAAATTATGTTTTTTATGTTTTGTTGCTTTTATTTATTTTTTTCTTTTTATTAATTTTGAGCTAAAATGCTTAAAACGAGTCACCTTTTGAAACCTTAGCCAAAAGGTTGGCTACATTTTCCAATGGAATATATGTATATATATTTTTTTAATATCCAAAATTTTTCTCAACATTTCAAGCAGAGCTAGCAATTTATGAAAAAATATTAATTGAAGGTTTCGTGTTTAAGGCTTTTTATTTTGTTGGGGGCAGTTTTGAGAAAGTTTTGGTGTTTCAAGACCGCCCCTATTTTTTAATGAAGAATTTTTTCCCAAAAGACAATATGGTATTTTTCCAATATTTTGCTCAATACAAGCTTTTTATGAAAAATTTTTCCAAAAAACATGAAAAAGTGAGGTAAGGAAAGGTACCCAAGAAATATTCATACTTTTATTGCAAAAAACTTTGTCTCAGACATCAAAGTTCTAGCTCTTCAAGTTTTTATACTTTCCGTGTAAAAGTCTATAGGGACCCCTTTAACCTTTATGTGCAAATTACAAAAAACTCATTTGTTCGGCAAAAATGATCAGTATGATGTCCTCTTTCAGAAATATACGGTCGTTACTCTGTTGCACACAAAAAGTTTAAAATTGTTGTACTGTGTAATTAAAAAAAAAATAATTTCTCTCTTTAAATATTTGATAACACTGCACAACAAAATCAAACTGTTTTTAAAATAACAAGGTTCTGACAACGGATTCTGGTAGAAGGGACCAAAAAAAAAATATACGTGTATCGGCGTTTTGAAAGTTTACGTCTGAATTTTTTTTTAGGGGGGTCAAACTTTCCCCATTTTTGCTCATTCTTATGGTGATTCGGTATACGAAAACCATGTAACCCCACATTTTAGGTATGTGATGTGTTCAGCAATTTGATGTAAAATACTACGAAGAACATTTTTGTGGAGCATTTTAACCCTGTAACTCCTATTTGTATGGGTCAATTTGATCCTTCTTTTCTAAAATGCCAAAAATATCCTGTAAAACAGGACTTTTTAAGGATAAAATGTACCACGAAAATATTCGCCATAAAATTCTAAGATAGGTCTCTAAATACATTAAGCTCAGAAATTAACTTGAACGCCAGAATTAAGCCAAAACTGAAAATGTGTTTAAGTGTTTATTAAAACACTCTTAAATTTTCCTTGTACGTGTTAAGGGCCATTAAGGTTTATACCTGTGACGCCGAGTAGTATGTGCTTGGCACATTACATTTATATAAAAACATATACAAACCTGTACAAAAATACATAAATACAAACATACAAATATATGTATGAAAAATATTCGCAGCACAATATTGTGGCAAACTTTTGCATGTCCAGTGCTAAGTATCTGCGTACTTATGACATCGTACACTGCTGTCATTGTTTGTTTGATAATTAAGTGTGTACTGTCATTGTTGACATTTGGTTTTCACCGAAACTGCTATCGTCATTGTGAGTTTTGGCTTTGTCGATGTGGTTTTTGGCTTCCGCGTAGGCGCAGTAATAAGGCTTGGTAGCAATTTCTGGTAATTATGTGGTAATGACAGTATTCAACATTCGAGTAGCCAAGGACAAAATTCTTTCTTAAAAGCAACCAAGTACATTGGTCAAGGATTTGTCATATTAAAGATGCTTTTTTGCCTATTTGAAAGCGGCTAAGTTGAATTTGAATGAAGGAGCTTTTACTAATTGAATTCTATGTGTCGTAATGGTCCAAAACATAGCAAGGCTGATCCTATTTCTGGGGGTAGCACGTAACCAGGTTCTCATGTATGAAGCGAGTGTCCAATAAGGAAAATCTTGTCATGCATTTACAAGCACATCTAACTGACACATCCTATTATGGCTACCATAGACTTTGAATCTCGTTTAAGTAGTATGGACCGATTTTTCAAAAATTTAAGTAAAAGTGTTCAATGTTCTGTGCCATAAAAACAGAAGGTCCTTAGAAGTGGTAGGCAGATTTCAAGTAAGTCTATAAAAACTAAACAAACAAACATAAGAAATTTCGGTTCTTCATTTAATATCTACTTATGAGCAATTGTGGGTTAATTTTGCTTCGGTTTTTTGCACTGAATATTTGCTTTGCAAAATTCATAGTCTTTTTGCTTCATTTTAACTGTAATTTTTCAATTTCCTTCTACCTCCCACGCTTTCTCCGATTACATCTTTTTCCTTGACCATGAAACACAATGACCTGGTAAGTTTGAGTGATTGATGAATTCTTGACATGGGTTAGTTTCTCAGCATTTCACCACATTTGCCTATCAATCCTTTTATATACGAAGGGTTGTTTTTAAAATAATTTTCAATGATATCAATTAATCTTACTACATCTAACAAATTGTTGGCTCATGCAATTTTATATTAGTCTTCACAAAATGAAGGGTTTTCTTGTATTCAAAACTTATATATGTATAATTGTTTGTACTGACTGACCGATTCATCATCGGTGAGCCCAAACCGCTGAAGCTGCAAACATAAAATTTAAACTTCCATCTAGATAATTAAACTCCGATAAGACGGATGTTTTTTTAATTTAGTGCCAAAACATGGCTTAAGGTTGAGTGAAGAAACGAAATTTAATGGGCCTTTTGATTTCTAACTTGATTAAAATACTTGAAATTAAAAATAATTTGACACGTATTTTTGAATTTTTCGAAAATCAAATTTAAACGGGTCAACAAAGGGTTAAGGTCGGTATACGGAAAGACCACGAAAAAACTATGAACCGATGGACCTATTGACTCTAAAATTGGTGAACACACTTGAAATCAATTTCATATGTGTTTCTTTTAACTTTGAATCGAAGTCTGATGGGGTAAATGACGGGTTAACAGTTTATATGGAAGAACTTGAAAACCCCTATTTAGGGTTTTTGACTTCAAACTTGGTGAAAGCACTTCAAATCAGAAATAATACGACACTTGTATGACGTCAATTATTTGAGTCACTTATCAAAATCTGACGAGGTCAACCAAGGGTTAAAGTTTGTATAAAGACACGTGTTTAGATAAGTTTATTAACTTCAAACTTAGTAAAAGCACTTCAAGTGGGAAATAATTCGACACGTGTTTTTAGGTTTTTCGAAAATCAAATTCGAATGTAGTAAACCGAGGGTTAATAGTTTGTTTGGAAATATGTGATTAAATACATTTTTATACTTCAAAATTAGTGAAAGCACTTCAAATCAGAAATATTTCGACACTTATTTTTATTTTTTTCGAAAATCAAACTCTGAGGAGTTCACCCAAAGGTCAAAGGTTTGTATGGAGAAACATGATTAACTAAGTTTTTGGACTTTAAACTTTGTGAAAGCACTGCAAATAAAAAATAATTCGAGACTCGAGACTTTCTTTTTTTTTTTGAAAATCAAATTTTGACAGGATCATCCAAGGGTTAAAAATTTGTATAGAGAAACATGAGTGAATAAGTTTTTTGAGTTTAAATTTAGTAAAAGCACTTCAAATTAGGAATAATTTGACACATGTTTTAAATTTTTTAAAAATCAAAATCTAAAGAGTAGACGATGGGTTAAAAGTTTGTATGGGTAGGCTGCAAAAATATGAATAAATGACTTCAAAGTAGTGAATACTTTTCAAAAGACGTGTTTTATTTTTTTCGAAAATCCAAATTTGATGGGGTCATGAGCATCAAAATTCGTGAATACCCTTCAAGTGAAAAGATCACATTGAAGTCGAATATCAAATTCTGATTGAACCTATTAATTTCAAATATGAACAAATCATTACAAATGTGAAATAATTATTCTCTTCAAATGGAAGTCTAACTAGACATGTGTTTTTAATTTTTTCGAAAGTCAAATTCAGACGGAGCCTTTTGATTTCAAATAGGAAAAAAGCGTTTGACATGAAAAATAATGAGATAAGTATTTTTTCATAAAAATCTACCGGAGTCAACAAAGTGTTAAGAGAATTGTGATTCATTGGGCCCATTGACTTTGAACTTGGAAAAAGTACCTAAAATCAGAAAAAATCAAAGTATGTTCTTGAGAGTTCGAAAATCAGAACCAGACTTGGTAAAGGTTTGTTTTTGAATTTTATGTTAATGAATGTAACTCAACAGTAGACAGAATCAAATATATCAATGTTGCAAGCAGCATTCTGTCTTGCTTCAATTCGGTTGAGATACTATAAAACTGGTAAAGAGTCTTAGAACTATTATGAATCAATTTTGCCAAGACCAAACACACATTTATTGCCATGTCTTGCATTTCTCCAACTAATTTGACAGCTAAGCGAATCCCAAGAAATGACAAAATTCAAATGTAAGTAAATATTTATATGAAGGTCTTTAATTCTTAATATGTCGCTTTTCGGTCTAATTCTATACAAATTTATTTGTATGTACTCAAAAGTGATGATCACATTTTGTTACTGACAATTGAATTAGTTTTTTGAGGCATACTTTTAGGCAACATTTCTCGGTATTGTCAACTACATTAGGCACATCATTAAATCATCCGCATGCAGAGAGTACATTAATCAACCTTGTTTGACTGCCTAAAAATACGTTGACACATGCAAAGCTTTTATGCCGCCTACCTTCAAATATGAAATGAACTCTGCACCAGCACTTTGACATCTTACGTGGGCACATTTTCTTGTTCTCTCTGCTAAGTATATCTTCGCTTTAATGTCAGTCACCATCGCTTTCAGCATAAGCCACATTATTTGCTTGATTGCAATGAGATAAGAAGATTTGTGATTACACGTGATTAAATGGCGAGAAACTCGAGCATTTTCTGGTGAAATTACTTGCCAAGAGCACAGAGAAAAATCAGCAAAATAACGAAAGCCAGTAATGTCACCAACGACACGCAATGTTGTTAGGCAACGAGAGGGATTTTGTGTGCGCTATAATCGGCCATAGACTGCAAGTATCAGTGGAAGTGCAAAGCTGGCAAGATATCACAGCATTGTTGTATTATGGCAAAGAGCTGAGTTAAGAGGGTTAAGGACAAAATTGAAAGGAGTGGAATTTAGTAAACTCTATACCGTGTGTTGTGTTTGACAGCAACAGCAAATGCCAAACACATCTGGTTCGACAGTTCATGGTTCGAGTTCATTCGATGGTGTCAAACTGCACACATAGTTAGTTTTTGCGTCGTGTGTGAATTTCTTGCGGTCGTTTTACCAAAGTAAGAGTGGTTTTAACAGAAGAAAAAAGTGTGCTTAAAGAGATTTGCAATTCTTTAAAATGAATGACAAAATAAAACGAATTGGAATGGATTTCGATGGTAGAAATTAGATTGATTGAATTATATTGATTTTTAGTTGGAAGTATTGTTAAAAAGTTGGAACTGCTAATGTATAGGGTTATGTTTTTAACTTTTGATCTTTGAGTCCATATAACAGAAATAATTAAGTATTTCAAGGCTGATGAGACAAAACGACTTAGATCGACTAAGACCGACTGCTGAAGCCTCGACATTGTTGCTCAGTGTTTTGTAGTGCTTCAAGTTCTTTGAACACCTCTGGAAAAGTCAGCGAATTATCCACGAAATGTTATAAAGTCTTTTTAAAACGTGATTAGCAGAACAACTTCCTTAATTCACCTGTTGAAGGTATGAAACTCTGGCCCCGTGCTTCCTAAATGGTTTTGTTTCTTCAATGCTTTTGTAAATCTATGTTGTCACAGAGTAAGATCTGTGGTTTTTACTTTTGATTTTTGAGTCCATACAACAAAAACAATTACATTTTTGAAAGCTGATCAGGCAAAAATACTTAGACCGACTATTATCGACTGTTGAAGGCCACGAAATTGTTGCTTAGTGTTTTTTAGTATTAAATTTTTTATATCTTTTACTAATAAAGTTAGAAGGACGAAATTCAAGGATGTGGTAGTTTACATATAAGTCCTTAAAATATATTAACAAAAACTAGGAAATTTCCAAGGATATTCAAGTATAAAGTTTTGAAAGGACATTTTCAATACCTATTCGTTCTTTGACACCAAAAAATCAAATTTTCTAAGATTTTAAGGATTTTTCTCTTTCATTTGATACCCATATTGTTATTCTACAATGCGCTTAATTTTTTAAATAATTTTTTTTTAATAAAAACGTCCTTGAAATTTCAAAGTCCTTTAAAAAAAATCCTGACGTCAGATAGAAAAAAGCCAGTTTTACTACATTTGATTCCTAGTTTAGCCAGTATATAGATTTTTTAGTGTGTAAAATTTGCTGTCGCACGGTGTTATATTTTCTGAAATTCATTAAATTTTTTTTCAGAGCCCATGTATCGTAATTTAAGTACACTAATCCGCCTAAAAGTATGCGACGAATATTAAACTTCGAAATCATTTTGTAACTCGGGGAAATACTGTCATTGGCCGGTAGAGGAACATGCGGCTTGGTTGCAAATACCCTTCAACAGTTGTTGTCGGAATTGTGAGGAGAAGGGAAAGAGAGAGAGACATACATAACAAGGGGCAGACTACGCTCCCTCGGGACTCTCTTCCTGAAAGATGTCAAAACGATTTCAACCATTGGGATCAAGAGGCGCAGACTAGGCTCGCTCGGAACTTTCTTTCCGAAAGATTTCAGAACAATTTCAACAATTTCACCAGCCAGAAAGTTGATTTAAATACGAACCAATATTAATACAAACAAGAATGTGTCACTTTGTGTGATAATTGTGCTGTCTAGCTGTGGCAGCAACCGCTCAGCCAACTAACCAACCAACGAGCCATTAAAATGCTTGCAATAGTTCTTAGCATGCTTTTAGGCTGTCATTAAATTATACAATTACAACTATTAAGAAATTTCAACAATTTAAAAGATTACTTTAATAATATTTGACAATGTCCCATTTGTCGCAGTTCTATCTTTTGCGTTATCATCAAACATTGTCTGCCGTCTGCTATTTGTGTAGCGCGTAATTAAATACCTATGAAATTAGTTAATTCAACTTTTGCTGCTTCCTTTTTGTTCACATTGTGCTATATTTAGTTGTAGCTGCTCTGTTCTTTGGTGTGCAATGTTTTTGTTTGACCGCAATTTTTGTTGGCGTTTGCATTTTGTCATTTGTCTGCCTTTAGTTATAACTAATTGTCTGCTTTTAGGCGTGCGACGGCGCTGATATGGTCTGTGTGCGCTTTCATATTTCGGCGCGCGTAATGTTTGGCCGTTTTTTATATGCGTAAGTTGTGTGCTTAAGTTGAGGTGAATTGGACAGTAAATTTCTGAGTAACAATGAAAGACGTCGTAGAGGTAAAGTTTTTGCAGTCAGAGTGGCGACTTTAGCAAAAACTCATACAAGGTTAATGATTGTTTGTTCCATATTAAAGATTGTTTGGCCTTGACGGAGGCTGAATTTAGTGGCAGTGTGTTGGATTCAAGGGGCAAAGCTTTTATTAGCAATAAAGTGAAATAGTTTTAGGTTGTTTTGAAAATAGTAAACAAAAATAGTTTTTTGAATTTGGATGTAAAAATAATGTTTGTTTTAGTTTTCATACATATTAGAAGAAAAATAAAAAAAGTAAAATTTGTTTCAAAATGAAATAAATTATTTTCCACAACTGAATAAGAAAGTATTGGAATTAAAAAATCATAGCTCTTAATTCTTTAACCTATATACATTAATGCCAAATTTTATGCCTCAATAGTGTTATCTAAATGTTGTTCAGATGGCAAACGTAAGCGTAGTTCGTAGCGCTAGATTGTGCCAAAATAAAATACACTGAAATTCCTAAATGCAATTCACCACTAGCAGACAGTTTTTGTTTTACAATTTCCCACAGTCACTTCTTTAGTCACTTTACTTTCACTTTACTTTCCCTATCTGTCTTTCACCGCTGCAACACAGCCAGACAAAGCGAAGCGAATTGACATCCAGAGGCTACGCTGACCTGGCCTTGCGGTAGTTGGAGGTCGACAGCGAAGAACGAGGCCGTGTCTTCGATGAAAGGACCAAGTTGAGGTCGCCCTGTCATCTCTGGTGTGATCAACTCGAGAAGGCGCAAAGCAGAGGCGAATGGAGAGAGCATTTGCGGCAGCCCGTAGCCCGGTAAGGGGTTGTCATGGCCAGTTAAGTAAGTAAGTAAGTTGCGCCAAATTAACTCATTGCCCTACACCCTGCTGCCTTTTTTACTTGTTTGCCCGAAGCGTAATTCATTCTCACACATCCCAGCATCGCCTCGAATCCATTCTGCAATAAATCTCCCAAAATTACCATGCCCCCTAAAAGTATGCAATGCTGCTGCGTCCCTTCAGTTATGGCTGTGTTGTGTTGTCTTTGGTAGGGGCCCCCAGAGTGAGCTGCATAATCGTCACAATATTAAAGCCCACACATCACTTCGGCAGCCAACAACAAGTGAAAGAGCTTTATCCTTTTGCCGCAAAATCATTGTTTATTTACCACTTAACAACGAACGCTACAATCACGGCCTACGTATCGCATTATCCAATTGACGTTGCAGGAATGAAAAGGCCGCTTTGACAATGACGGCTAACAAAATCACAGCACCAGCAAATTTACCGATACGCTTTCGATTTCCAATAAAGCAATTTTTGTGCTTCATTTGTTGTTGCGCTTAGTTAAGTATAAACATACAAAAGAGCTGAAGCAAAAGCAACAGACGCTAAGCCATAAAACAGCATAGAAAGCATTAAAGCCGCGCAGTGAAAAAAAATCAAAAGGCGTGAAAAATGCCAAAAGCAGCAAAGCGTTAACAAAATCCCCAAAGCCAACAATAATAATCCTTCCACATGTGCCGTTAAGCAACCCCAGTTCCGGTGTATTCGCTTGTAAAGCGCAGAAAAGTATGCTACATATTTGGGGTTGGCAGTTTGTTGGATAAAACTGAACGAGGTGTCAATTTTCAGTTGACACAAATTCCATGAAACGAGAGCACAACGAATAGTTTGTGGGTTGTTGGCAATCATTTGATAATTGGTTGAACCGCAAAACGGCTACAAAAAAAGGACAAACACGCTTCGTGAAAGGTGAAAGGATGCTGGAGTTTTTGTGAGAAATGCGAGAAGTGATATTATCTTGTTGCGGTCTAAAGTAGAGCGAGGGTTTTGTGCGTGGGATCGCTCAAAGCGGCCGAAATCATGGCTGTAAATTGCGAAAATTTGCCAATAAGTGGAAACTAAACACTCTTTCCTTCGTCTGTTTCTCTAAAGGAACTGAACAATTCAGATAGCGAAAAGGAAAATTTTGGTAACATAGAGGTATGGAGGCTATCTTGAGCACAGGACAGTCACCTGGATGACTATCTCAATGGTGTTGTTCAATTAGGATGTCACCCGCGGACCAAACTGGCTTGCAAGGAGTCCCGAATAGGAATCAATGGTAAACGCAGTCAAGCAAAAGAATCTGTCGTAAGGAGACAAGGTCTGATGAGGATGGACACCGATGGACCGATGCCGAGGGCTTAGCCCTGTCTCGTTACCTGAAGCTATTGTCATGACTGGGTATCGGATTTATATGCAAAAACTATGCAAAAAATTCAAAAATATGCAAATATGCAATGCATATGTTAGCTCATTCCTAATATTTTTCAGTAAAAATAGTTTCTGTCTTGGTCCCGTTCAAATCGGAAGCTCCAAAAAAATATGCACTTGCATATAATTCTTTATTTCTTTATTTCTTTATTCTTTATTTAAAAATAGCTTAGAATTAATTAACAATTCATACAGACTAACTGACACTTATACTATACTTATACTAAAGGGTTTTTCAATAAGAGCGCTACAAAAGTTTTTTTAAATAAAACAAAAACGGTTTTGGATATCAATGAAATTCTTTATTCCTGTGAAAGTACATTCGATGCCATTATGTATGGAACTCGATTTCTCTTGCATGGCCACCACGGGCACGCTTGCAGAAGTCCAGACGCTGAACCCAATTTTCGACGGTTTTTAAGCATAAATCGGCCGATACTGCCGCAATTTCACGTTCGATATTCGTACGAAGTTCATCAATCGTCGCTGGCTTGTTGGCATAGACCTTAGACTTGACGTAGCCCCACAGGAAATAGTCCAACGGCGTCAAATCGCACGACCGAGGCGGCCAATTGACTGGACCATGTCGTGAGATAACACGTTCACCAAACTTGGTTTTCAATAAATCGATTGTGCGATGCGCTGTGTGGCTTGTGGCGCCGTCCTGTTGAAACCACATATTGTCCAAGTCCATATCATCCAATTCGGGCCAAAAATATTCGGTTATCATTGAACGGTAGCGATTCCCAGTCACAGTAACGTGCCGGTCTTGATCATCACGAAAGAAGTACGGCCCAATGACGCCCCCGGCCCATAAACCGCACCAAACCGTAATTTTTTCGGGATGCAATGGTGACTCATGGAGTACGTGTGGATTGCTGCCTGACCAATAACGCATATTCTGTTTGTTGACAAATCCATTGAGCCAAAAATGGGCCTCATCGCTAAAGATGATTTTACGGTGAAAATCTGGATCATTTTCAAATTGTTGTTGAGCCCAATTTACGAATGTGCGTCGCTTCAAATGGTCCAACGGCTTCAGTTCTTGCGTCAATTTGATCTTGTAAGGATGTAGGCCAAGATCTTTTCGCAAAATTCGCCACAACGACGTCACAGAAATGCCCAACGCTTGAGAACGACGTGTGAGAGACACATTTGGGCTTTCTTGAACTGAAGCCTCAGCGGCAGCAATATTCTCGACACTACGGGCACTTCTTTGTCTCACTGGCACGGGAACATTTTGTACTGTGCCTGTGGATTGAAATTTTTCCACTAGACGCTCAATTGTTGATCTGGCAGGACAATTATGACGACCATAAATTGGACGTAGCGCTCTTAAAGTTGAGGCCACTGACTCCGAATTTCGGTAGTAAATTTTAATAATTTCGACTCGTTGTTGGACCGTATATCTTTCCATGATGAAATGGCAAACCTTACTGAAGAGAAATGTCAAAAGAGCGGAAAAAAATATGGCGTCGTTTGCTGTCCCTATCGGTCTACTTTTGTAGCGCTCCTTTTGAAAAACCCGTTACTTATACTATAAGTCTTTCTAACAAATTCTTGAATACATTTTTAGGAACTGAAAAATCTAAAGAATTTGAGAGTAAGTTAGCCTCAGACAAAGCTCGCACAATTGGGGCATTAAAAGAGTAATTTGTTTTGCAACGTGGAATTAGAAACAGATCTTGACTTCGTAGAGTTCTAATCGGAGCTAGGAAGTTTATACGTTGCAGTAGGCACGATGCGTCAACAGCGCCACGAATTAGATCAAAAATAAACATTATACAGAGGAAAGACCTTCTGCTATCTAAAGAGCGCAAATCATTCCGATTCGCTATTCATGACCATACAGCTCGCTCTTGATAACTGTCGGTTCCCAAGCATAGGCAAAACGACAGCACTCAACAGGTATTTGTCGGTAGCATCGGCATTGCATACTTTTAAGAGGCATTGCAAATTTGAAGGAACTATCGCAGAGAGGGTTCGAGGCGATGCTGGAATGTTCAAGAACGAGTTGCTTTCTGGGAAAACAAGTATAAAAAGCAGCCGGGTATAGCTCAGTAAGCCAGGTTTGTTTTGGTGAGCAACGGTACAAAACGGAGCAGAAATGTGAAGTGAAATCAAAAATAAAATCAGTACAATGTGAACTGCATTACAAAAATGCACAGTGTTTTATTTGGGCACAATCCAGCGATACAAACTACGCCTTTGGTGGCCTGCAGAAGAGGCGACAGAGCTGATAAATGGTCTAACAAAGAAGGGTTCTGAAAAAAATTTTCGTTTCGCAAAATCTTCGACCCTGTTTGTATTGGCGACGACGAGCTGGTTAGAGATATGGACGTAGCACAGCGAATTTACATCTAGCGGCTACGCTGGATTGGCGTTGTCTGCCATATAGACGATACAGCTCCGGCGAAGAAGGTGTTCGATGCGAAAGTTGGAGGTGAACAGCGAAGAGCGAGGCCAGTGGACGAACCAAAGAAGAGGCCCTGTCATCTGGTGTGTCCAACTGGAGAAGGCACGCGCAAAGCAGAGGCTCCTGGAGAGAGCTTTTGCGGCAGGACGTAACCCGGTAACGGGTTGTTATGACCAGTTATGTAAGTAAGAGATAAAAATGCGAATATGCTATAGTTGGGGGTGTGGTCGTCAGTTGCGTGATTTCAGTGAATGCAATAGTGGGAATGCGATGGAGTACAGGAGTGGGCAGTCTAGGGAAAACCTGAAAGTACCAATGAGCAGCGAAACCAGAAGAGTTCTTAGCTCTGATTGATGGGCTGGTAGGGCTGACTAGGCTGATTGTTTTGGTGGAAGTTTACGATAGGTTCAGCAGACACCTGGTATTCTTAAAGCCTTGCCAAAGGAGATACTTGTGCGCTGTACTTCGAAGACGACGAGACAATTTGGACCATGTGTGTCCGGCTGATAGAAGGATGTTCATTCTGCGATAACCTTTCATTAAAGAGAGCATGTTATGGATCATTAGTCACAGAAATCTGCTAGAGACATAATAAAAGGAAGAGAGATCGAAGAGTACGGGTGATCCGGATGACAAATCGGTAAATTCCCGAGTGAGTGTTCTTAGTTGGTAAGAATCTGGCTGAGTACTAGACTTGAGTTTACCAGTCTCTATGAAGACGTTGCATCTTCTACATTAAAAATGGAGACAACAAAGCTATTAACAATTTTGAAATTGTGTCTTTAAAGCGTTTGATTGTTTGACTTTGAGCTACGATGTGATCATTAGAAAAGATCAGACTTTAAATTAAATAAAACTCACTCATTCACCCAAAACTTAAACAAAACTCATGTTTAACTCGACACAACTTGATGGAAAAAACTGATTTAATATCACTTTTACAGCCAATTAAATCCAACCGAATGTGAGACTTCGGCCAAAACCGATGAGTCGCCATAAAAACCGACATTCGGCTGAAACCGAAGCCGGAGGTGAATAACTTGAGTCCTAAAAGTATACAATGTACAGCCAAAAATATTTGTTGTGTTTTTTTGTTGTTGCACTTTTTTGTCGCATACTTTTAGGCGGCATGATACTTTCTGGAACTATCTTCTATCGATACCGGATGTTTCGAGAATGAATTACGATCCGTTTAAAAAAGTTTAAAAGGCATCCTAAGCCAATTATTGGGTTCTTTGGTCGAATGTGGCCGAAGCCGAAGTCGATTAATGAGTGCACAGAACATTGATTATTTTTTCAATATTTCTTATCGCCTTTTGCCTGCTGCAAAAGTTCTCTCCAGGTGGCCCTGTCTTTTCAAGTTGGTGACACCAAGAGAAGATAACATAAGGCAACCTCAAATTAGTAATTCCACCGAAGACGCGGTCGCCTCTTCGCCATTAACCTCCAACTATCGCATTGAACACCGTTTTCGCAGGAGCTTTTTGCGACTTTGACCCGCTTTAATTTCATTTAATTTAGTATTGAAATTTTGTGGATATTAAAAAGGAAATGTCATACAACCTCGGGGTCGTTAACTACAAAATCTTAAATCAATAATCTTAAAAAAAACTTTAATAAATTTTTTAATAATATTGCAGTTAATTTTTTTAAAGCCTTATTTGTTTTCTTTCTTTTCTTTTATGTTGGCAACTTTTTTTGTTTATTTTCTCGCCCATGTTAACAATCGTGACACTTCTTATTTATTTCAATTTCTCAGCAATGCTTTTCCTGCAGTCTCTTTAATCTTTCAGTTTGTGCTGCAAGTGCTGCTTCTTTACTTGAACATATTTTTATTTTGAAGTCTTTTTTGTGTTTGCGCTTTGGTGCTAACAATAGAATTCTTCCATTTCTCCATGACGTGCGTGATTTTGTACGATTTCCACGTTCTCCAATGCAGCGCGTACGGAAAAGTTATGCGGCTTCAGCTGAGAAAATGTCACAGCGTGTTTTGTTTGGGTTGCAGTTCGTCTGTCGTCTCCTGAAGTATGCAAATTCACATGAATTGCTCGTTTGAGAGTTGATTTATTTATACAATATTTGTGAAATATTTTAGAATAAATATGCATCGAATATGTGTTGAGTATTTTGTTGCTAGAAACGATGGTAGGAATCAGTTGCGAGATAATCTATTGGCAGCGACAATGAAAAATGTCTGACAAATAAGTAGATTTTCTGTCTGTTTTGCTTCAGAAATGTGCTTAGATTGGGTAGATAGAGTTTCGAATTATGTTTAACTGACTTTTCACTTAAAAAGAGGTTCAGATGCTAAGAGATCAGGTATAGTATATGAAGTTATAAAAGGTATATGAAGAAGTTTACTTACTTAAGACACAATTTTTTGCATAAATAATTATAAAATAATAATAAATGTAAATAATCTTAAAGTCTTAACTTTAGAACCTTCTTTGAGGTATAGAGTTTTTCCTAAGTTAACTTTATTATGGGAAAAAAATCGGCATATGTGGTCTCCGAGACTGATCTCTCTTTTTAGTCTTTTTCGATGTGGTTGAAATTTAAACAGAGATGTGGATCCATCTTACCGATGAATTGTTTATGGTTTATTCACATGGACCAGAAAATTCACCAAACTTTAAAAAAAAAGAAATCATGTGACTATAAGTTGTACGTTTTTGGTGCTCAGTTGACATCGAAATTTTGGGAGATGACTAAGTCTGGAAATTGTTGCGCTTCCTTAAAAAAAGAAATCATGTGACTTTAAGTTGTACGTTTTTGGTGCTCAGTTGATATCGAAATTTTGGGAGATGACTAAGTCTGGAAATTTTTGCGCTTCCTTTGTTTGCAAATTTAATAGAAAAAACAACTTGCCTTCACCTTCCACTCTAAACATAGAATGTGATAATGTTGTGACATATGTATATGCAGGAATATTCATATAATATGCATGTATAACATCTTCTAGTAGCTTCGCTGGTTGCCACATAAACTCCACAGTTGACTCTTTTTCATTGCATCAAGTAGAACAAATACTTGGAAGCTACTCTTAGTGTGGCTTGTTTATTCCTTGAGCTTCTCAGAGTCCCAACAAGGTTTAATGCCAAGTTTTGTCCATTTTAATGCTTCGCAGAGTAGGTTTTTAGGTAATAATTCACAATGCGCTTCGTAAACTCCATCGCTGATATGATGAGCAATTTCGGAACTCTTTGTATTAATTTGAAGTTTTGAGACTTTCTTTTTTTAGAACTTCATTACTTACGATTTGTATAACTAACAATAAATCAACGCAAATTTAATTTTTAAAATATTTACCATTTATTTTTTGGGAAATTCAGCTGGCTAAAATTATTTTACATACATCCATGCGATTTTCTTTTTTTGTAATAATTTATTTACAGGAATTGTAAAGAGAAAAGTTGTGTGTGTAGTTCGGACTTATTTAGTGTAGACTGCTTACAATTTATGCATTTCGTTTGAAAAAATTTATAATCGTGTGAGCTGCAGCAGTCCATGGAATCTTACAGCTAAGTAGCGCGCAAAGCTGCTAGTAAAAAAAATGATAGTAAAAACTGTAGTAAAAGTTATAGTTCAACATTTAAGATTACGACAGAAAAAACTACTAAAGACTACATTCCTGCACCTTTGGTTGACGTTTAAGTGGAAAGGCAAAGTGGAAGTGGTGCAATGGGGAGTGTGAAATGTGAACGTGTCTACGAGCAGTTGGCTTATGTACAGACAGACAGGAATCAGTAGAGTCGGAAAAGTGGTGACATTAAATCGTGTGAACTAGATTTGGAGTTTTAGGAAAATATACTGTCAGAAGTGTTACAACAACGTTAACATTAAAAGTGTAGTCGTGTATTTATGACATTTACATTTACTTAGTCTAATCTGCCATTTCCTTGACCATTCTCGCCTGCACTGACCTAACTTACACACCGCATTTTGCATAACTTTGATTTTTTTTTGCATTAAAAGTTCATCGAAAAATTCGCAACAGTGTTTATGAAACTCTGCTCTTAAGCTCTACACACATACATACATCGTATAAACACAACTACATAGATTTTTTTTTGGTTCTAGTAAACTAAAAAATGTCCCTGCATTATCCGCTCGTTTTGAAGCATTCCCCCAACTTTTGCCACCCTTGGGTCGTCTAGACCCGCAATCCCCGCGCTTTAGACTGCCTCGCCAGTGCTTTCAAAGTGTATGTGTCGTTGTTGGCGTTTTTTCGGTTGCTTGCTGCCCGATAGCGTTGTCGCTGTGGTCTCGTTCTCCATGGCCGCCACCCGTGTGGAGCAGCAACTGTTCGTAGTGGTCGGTGTTCGTGTGGCTGGCGGCAGTGTGTTGCTGCCTCACATGAGCGGTTTCTGTTGCAGTAACAGCATTGACTGCTGCTGCTGCTGTTGCTGATACTGTGGGTGCTGATGCTGATGTTGGGGCTGCTCAAAGTAGTCATTCGCCAGCGTCATGTCGCTGACGTCCGTCAACTGGCCACCGTTGCCATTCGGTAGCATTGTAATGGTAGTTTCTTGTAGGCGACTGTAGTGCGTGAAGTTTAGTTTAGTAATTGAGCTTTTCTTGCACACAATTTAAGTGTCACAAAAATTTTGGGACACAACAATTTGCTTGAAATTTTTGTGACACTCAATTTATGTGCCAAAAATATTCAGATGCAGTTTTGGCAAACAAGTTGAGTGTCACAAAAATTTTGGGACATTGCATTTTGGTTGAAAGTTATGATGGGGGGGTTTTTTTATTAAGTAATTTCTATGTTACAGAGTTTTTGTAGTTTTTGTCACATATTGGGACAGAAATTTTTAAATAAAATTTCAAGAAAACAATGTTTTAAGGAAAAATACAGATATAAATAATTTTTTATAACACTTCTTTTGAAGAATTTTCTATGTCCCAAAAAAGTTAGCACGCAAACATTTGTTTCAGATTGTGGTGACCCCCAACTCGTGTTCCAGAAAGCCTCAGATGCAGTTTAGGCTACAAGTTGAGTGTCAAACAAATTTTGAGACGTCGCAATTTGGTTGAAAGTTATGATAGGGTTTTTTTGTTAAGTAATTCTTATGTTTCAGAGTTTTTGTGACATTTCGTGTTTGTCACAGAAATAATGGGACAACAATTTTTGAATGAAATTTCAAGAAGGTAATGTTTTAAGAAAAATGTAGTTAAACATAATTTTTTATAACACTTCTTTTGAGTAATTTTCTGGGTCCCAAAAATTGTAGCACGCAAACATTTGCTTGAAATTGTTGTAACACTCAACTCGTTTGCCAGAAAGGCTGAGATGCAGTTTTGGTAAAAAGTTGAGTGTCACAAACATTTTGGGACACAAATATTTATGTGAATATTTATGCAGAACCAAATCACCCCTTTTTTTAGGGATTTTCTTTCCTGCAAAAAATTTACCATGCAAGCATTTGCTTGAAATTGTTGTAACACTCAACTCGTTTGCCAGAAAGGCTGAGATGCAGTATTGGTAAAAAAGTTGAGTCACAAAAACTTTTAGACAAAGCAATTCGGTTAAAATTAAAATAGGCGTTGTTAATTTTTACGTTAAAAATTGTTTGTTAAATGTCAGATTTGTTATGGAAGTATTGTGACACAAAGTTTTACACAAAATTTTAAGAAAACATTGCAAATGCATTCAATGTTGAAAATTCATAAATGAATAAATTTTATTCTTTTTTGATAAACAAAATTCCATAAAAATTTTTTGACGCCATTCAAATTTTATGCCACAGAGTTTTTTAAAAACAATTTTGGTGTCACAAAAACATTGTGACACTTATATGATTACAATAGATTGGCAAATTTGATAGACTAATCAATACAAAATTTTTTTTTATAAAAATCTGTCCATAATTAAATTTTTGGATGAGTAACGTGCAAAATGATATTTTACAAACAATTTTTGAAAATCAAATACATATAAATTGAATGGAATATATACAAAAATGATTAGTATGAGTTTAAAAACAAATACAAATTGTCAAGTCAATTGTTCAAGTCTCAATTCAATCAAGTTTCTCAAATTTCATATATTTTGGTACATCAATTTTTGTGTCCCAAACATTTTTGTGACACCTTTCCTATGTGCCAGACATTTGCCTAATGCTAAATTTTGTCCTCGACGTACCTGCGTATGGTGCTTTGATGGTGGCAGGAGCGCCGCGAGGACGAATAGTAACGCTTCGATGCGGTGCTAGTGAGCGACGTATCGCGATGCATGCAAAGGGTGTCGTTGTGCTGATGACGTTTTTTGTGCCTCACACCGGAGCCTTGACAAAACAAGTATCTAAAACGGTGAAATGTGCAAGAAGAGCAGCAAGAAAGGACAACAAGACAATCACAATAAAGTTTCAACATAATATAACAGCGGGAAGAAAGGCAACGAGGAAAGCATGGAGAAGGTAAGTAAAACGTATAAAGAAAAAAGCTATCCGTGTGTCAATTACGAGAAGCGAATGTGAGAGCTGAGTGTGTTTAGCCGAAGGCATTTGCGTGTGTGTGTTTGTGTGTGTGTGTTTGAGGTGGAAGCCCATGCGCTACTTAAAAATTGAAGTGTGCTTTTGGGCGCTTTGAAACGAGGCATAAACTTCTGTAGGCCGATAATGAAATGCGAACAAAGTTTTATGTGTTAAGAATTTATACAAAGAAATGGACAAAAATGCATATTTAATGAAAAAACCAACCGAACTATTTGAAATCACATAAACTTCAGTGCTTACCACAACAGTTTCCAAGTTAAACCTAAGCAAACTCAAACCTAAATCAAGCCAATTAATTGAAAATTGTCTGCGCTAGACTTGCAACTCTAACTACTCGTATTTACATGTTTTACTTGCACATAGTTTGAGAATTTAATTTAAATTTTACGCTCCACACTTTTCAAAGGCTTTGCAAACTGTCTACGCTACACGTGTCTGTCGCTGTCTGGCGCTACTGTCGAAAGCGTTTTGGTCATGCGTCGGGATTGTAGTGTATGAACAAATACCTATTGAAGTGCTTGCGAAAGGCGCCGCTGACAAAGTAGAGCGCCACCGGGTTGGCGCAGCTGTTGGCGAACGACAGACAGAAGCCAACAATGCGCAGCACGTGCCAGAAGGAGTCGTAGTCTTCCTGCGCGGTGGGCCTGCAAAGCGTAGACGAACAGGTTGCAAAACCGATTAAAATTTTCATATAATATATGTTCAAGGTCAGCGCAAACCATAGAAATGCCGCACCGAAAATTCGGGACGCACAAAATAATAGCAAAAAAATAGCAGCTAATGGCCGTTTTATGGCCAGCAGCTGCGCCGGTGGCAAATTTTTTGTGTCGGGCGCGGACTTACCAGTAGTAAAACCACAGCATGAAGACGTGATAGGGCAGAAAACAAATGCCGAATATAACCACAAATGCCAGAACCGTAACAGCCACTTTGCGGCGGGCGCGCACCTGCAAAAATCGTAAAATAAAACAGAAAATTGTCGTCAATGGTGTGTTGGGTTTAAGGTTTAAGGCTTTAAAGTGAGTGCTGGCTAGGTGGCGAGCGGGGAGGGGTGTTGTAAACAATTTTATTAAGCTTAAATAGATGTGTGAGAAACAGTTGTTTGTGTGTGAGTGTTAGTGTTGAGTGTGCTGGTATGAGTGAGTCGAGTGGCGAGGTGTGTCTTTTTATCCTTCCACTCATTCTTTATTGAGGGTTTTGCAGTGACAACACCAAAAACACTTTTAGAAAAATGCAAAAAATGTCCATCGTGACGACACTGCACAGTGTTGCGAGGTCATATAGCAAAGTGACAAAAATGGAAAGAGTGGTTGTGCAGAAATGAAATTTCCTATACAACTATTGTAGGAGTAAAGAAACTAAAACTTAGACCACTCTCCATACAACCGAATTTCAACATTTTCATACAGTGTAGCGCAAAAGTTGTCACCCAGTGTTCTTTGGCTCTAATTTGTTTATGAATGAATAAATGAAGGAATAGGAAGAATTTATTCATTCATTGCTGTTGTTACACATTTATAAATAAATTTATTTTAAAATACGAGTAATATAAACGTAGCTTTTGTTACCTAAGATAATTTTCATTGTTAATACAGGGTGGGCAAAAATTGTCACCCAGTGTTCTTTGTCTCTAATTAGTTTATAAATGAATGAATAAATCCTTCCTACCAATTACTCCATAGCTGCTTAGAAGTTGCTCCTAGAGGGTTAAAACCTATGACAGACCCCCACTAATTTTTCCTCTAAAACATTTCTTTCGAACACACTTACCCCCTATCTCCAACCCTTAATGAGGCTCCCATACAAAACCTTGGTTTTTATGAAATTGGCACCCACTGCTCCCTGGTTGCCCTCAGACTTATCAACTGCAAGACTGACCCCCATTTATTTTTCCTTCTAAATGTTTTTTCCATACACACCTAATCGCTTTATTCAACTCTTAAGGGGGATGCCATACAACATGAGTAAGTAATTTTCTATGAAATTGGCTTCCCACTTCTAAAAATATTAGTTGAATGTAAATAGTCTTATCTTGGAAGCTACTAAACTGATTTCAATCATGTATTCAGCAATCGTCCATATTCTTGAGTAAAAAAAATACAAAATTAATTAAAGTTAAAAAATTCACCACCAGAGGGCCAATCTCATATAAACGAAGTCTGAAGGTTGTCAACTTTTGGGTTGCAACAACCAAAATTTACTGTCGAAACTCCATTAAACCCCCTATTCGAATATAATAGAAATCGTTACCGATCTTCCGACGCTATCTTCAACAAATTTTTTCATCAACAACAAAACATTAGCTGACCGATTGCTATTTGCATTCAACCAAACGTTAAAAAAAATCGCATATTTGCATTCAAGTATTCACTAGAAAAATGCAGATAACCTGTATTCGCGTAAATATGCGCAGCTGAAAATGTTTCAGCATAATGTACATACTTCCAAAAACAAAATTTTAAAAAGTTTTGAAAGTGATAAAAAGTGTTTGATAAAAAGCGTTTACCTTTAAAGCGTCACCTTTAAAGTTTTAACTAAATTTTTTATTCACTCAGAGCGGCGCTGCCCACAAGTGAAAAGAATTAGCAGCATTTTGATCTTGACAGACCTAAATTATATTAAACTCAAAACAATAGCAAGTTTTAGGGATTCGCTCATAATTGATTTTGAAATATTGGACCTCAAAGTGAAAGCAATAATTTGTTGTTTGTATAACATAGTTTTTAACGCTGTAAGAACATACTTTAAGAGCTCATAACTTCTACGCTATCCATTATTTCATCTTAGAGCTTGAGATTTATGTACTTTGAAGTATTTTCAACAAAACCTCATACTCAGATATTTGTGGTTGTGACATTGCATTATGGCATTTTTGTGACTACTCGCAACACTGTGCACCGTGACCATAGCATCTTTTGAATAAAAAAATTATAAAAATAATAAATTGACTTTAGCTTAAAAATGCGATGTCATGATTGGGTACTTATATCTCCTTCAGCCAGAATACTTTAGGGGTAACACCACTCTATTGGCCAAAGAGAGCCACATTTTGATGATTCATTTTGCGGCTTACAGAATTGTCATCACTGTGGAGCGAATTTTCATGCAAATGAATTAGGTTTTTTAGGAATGTTGTCAATAAAATGAATAGAAGAACAATTTTCGAACCAGAAAATTTCCATTATAATGGCATTGAATTTCTACGGATTTGTTTTTGCTTATTTCGATTGAAATGATTGTTTTGGTATATTAGCAACAAAATGCATATTTTTCACTTTGAAGGCATATTTTTACTTATTTAAAAATGAAATGCATATTTTTTGCAAATTTATACGTTATTTCTTAAATTTTTCAGGTATATAGCTACATATATACTAAAAAATCAAGAAATTTATTGATTGCAGTAATCCAAATGTGTTCAAAGTGAATTATATTTTCAAATGTTTAGTTATTTGTTATGTTTGTTAAAATACCAGCGTCTTTTTTTTTTTTTTAACAGGAACAAACGCGCAGGGGATGACCCCTATTAATGCGAAGCATTGCGTTGGAAGGATATAAAGGTTAGGAGATAGGGTTATGAGTGAAGTGTTTATGGACTCTTGCCTTGAACCCATCGAGATCATAAGTGCTGGGGAAAATATCCGCAGGGAGACCATTCTACAGCCGTGCTGTACGGGCCAGAAACGAACTTTCCCTGTAGTGCGTAGTGCGTTGGAACATCGTTTCGACGTGGAATGCATGGGCGCCAGTGTTCAAACGGGTTGTCCGGGGGAATACCCGAAGTGATGGCATCAAGCTGCTCATCTCCACTGAGCAGTTACCAAAAAAGTATCGGTAAAATAACACCACACAAGCCACGTTTCGACGATGTTCCAAGGAGTCAATAGAGCTGGATGCCCCACTGTCCCCTATAAGTTTAATCTCACGGTTTTGCACCCGATCGAGGAGCTCATAATAAATTAATACATTTTTTTTCCAATTTTAGAATCATATTTTTAAATTTTAGAAGCGTAACTATTATATGTGCATTTTTTCTTATTTTTTTAGTGCATGAAAAAATCCGCCAAAAGCTTAACTAGGGCTCGGTACTTCTCAATGGATACTTCGCAGCATAATCAACGTATTTTGCATGGAACAAGTTAATGGTGTATCTCATGTATTGCACGAATTGGTCAAATTATGTCAAAACAGTATAAACCTGCTCTACCTCGCATTCTTCTATATCTTACAAATGGTACCAATTGCTTTTCAGACACACAAACCATAAATTTCTCTACTAATCGTTTCCGTTGTGACAAATAATAAAGTCCTTTTTTCATTGCCGATTAAAGTGTCTGCATTCGGAAACGTTTCATCTCTGAACTTTGTGTAGTACTGCGCCTTTAAGTAAGTTTCATTATCAAAAATTTTGCAGGCTTATTTTTCTAACATCAAACCAGATAATTCGTAATATATATAGTTTTTCTGTTTCTCGGTTATCTTTGCCAGCTTTTGCTCCTTTTGAGTCTCGAAATTGTTCCCTTTCAAGCAACTTTGTGCATGGTCTGGCTGGAGAAAGGACATTCTTTGATTCTTTGAAATCAAATACGTAATTTTCATGCATTTTCTGCATTTGTTTCTGCATTTTGCACTTTGCTTAACTCTTAACGACCTAAAATATATATTTATTTTGCTTTGCAATTGCTTCGCTTTGTTGTATGTTGTGTATGAAGGGAAAATAAATGGAGGTCAGTCTTATATGGTAAGTCTGGAACCAACTTGAGTGCAGCGGGAGTCCACTTTATAAAAACGATGATTTTATATGGGAGCCTCATTAAGGGTTGCAGATACGGGGTAGGTATGTTCGAAAGAAATATTCAGGAGAAAAAAATAGTTGGGCTCAGTCATAGATTTTAACCCTCTGAGAGCAACTTCTGAGCAGCTGTGGGGCAATTTATAGGGATTTTATTTGCAATCACTTTTGAGCCATATACACTATGACCAATAAGTACCGGGACTGTGTATTTTAAATTTTCCGCCGTTGCCCGATGCAGGTAAAAAGCTTTTGCAGTACAAAAAGTTGACTGACGCTAACAGCTGCCAAACAAAAACCTATGATGCAATCCCGCTCAAAATTTGACACAGATGTCAGTTAAGGTCCTACCGACCTAAACCTTTTTTACCTGCTTCGGGCACCGGCGGAAAATTTAAAATACACAGTCCCGGTACTCATTGATCATAGTGTACACATTAATAAATACATTTATGTTAAAATAAAAATATTATGAGTGTAGCTATTGGGAACTAAGATAATTTTCATTCTTGATATGAAGCTTTTTAAATCCCGTTGTATGGGAGGTGGTCGAAGTTTTGATCCAATTTCATCGAAATTTTGCACAGTAAGTTCCTTGCTCATACAATACCAAATTTCTTTATGTACGACCACTCTTTCTATTTTTGTCAATAAATAATTTCAAGAACAGTTTTTATACAAAAACATGTTCGATAACATTTTCGATACCAGAGTAATCTAAATTCAGTTCTGAACAGCAAAACTCAATTTTAAACTAAATTAACTTAATTTATATGGCTGTCTGAACAAGACATAAAGAATATAATTGTGCAGTTACTGTTAAAATTAATTCATGCCACGGTGTTCAAGTAACCTGTTCACACTAATTCGTAGTTTTGAGTCCATTCCACATTTTACCGCTATTAACCCTTTCAATCCCGATTTTTACACTGTGTCTCGATATTACTTTTGGTATTTAAATCATGAAAAACTTGCCTAAGAAGTGTGCTCACGACATTTGAAGTCGCCACGCCTCTTTGTTAGAGTTCTGGAGCTAGTTTACTTTTGCACAATGTTAGCTTAAAACGGGTTAAATAAATTTTGTATCAAAATTGTTTAATTACAGAAAAATTATTTAATTTTTATGGAAAAATACAAAATTATCACTTTGTGAATTTATTTAACCATTATTAAAGAAACAGTGTTTTTATCAAACGCGCCCAATTCGTAGACTTCAAATAGAATACAAAATTTCCCTGATATCGTTGCAATTATTTTGGGAAATTATTTTGTTATTGGAAATTATTTTGGGGATAACAGTATAATTTTTGTAATTTGCTTTGAATTCACTTCTAAAAATATTAATTTGTTGGTTTGTTGGAATTTAAATTAAACCCCTAAACCAATCGTATCTGTTGCTATGAGATGACAAATAGGTGAAGTTGGTCTCAGGCAGCTTTGGGATCGAAAGGGTATGACGCAGAGTTATCAGTTAAATAAATAGAATATTGCAAAATCTTAGAGTGGCGTCGGCCCTTATGAGTTCTTGTGTAATCAAACACCGATATGTCAATTCTGGGAGTTGTGTGGAGAAATATGATTTAACGGGTAGATAACAGCCTCAAGTGTGTGAAGATTATTTCAATGAAATAATACAAGTCAAGTTGCTACCGCAGGCAACTGCTGGATTTGCTTCTTTATCTTTTCCATCTTAATATATTTTTTCCCATCTCTGCCTTTCTTCTGTTGCCACTGTAAACAGAGCATAATTCGACTACTGTTCTGCCATACATATATTTTAATCCCATTTAAGTATATCTCAAAGCATTATTCGACTACTTGACGCTCATACTTAAGCCTTTAATTTCTGTAGATGCTTTTGCCTCTCGCTCTGCGGAAAATTGTTTGAATTCTTTGTAAAGCATCTGCTCGAGCTGTCACAATGCCAAGATGTTAAATTTGTTAGCGAGTATTTCAAGTTTTCCAATTTGTTGCGTGGCATGTGGTGCGCACTGTTAAAAGATAATTTGAATTTTTGCTGGAATCCAGCTGACAAGGGTCAAGTGAGCCGGATTGCGTGCTCAACTTTCGGCCAACTGCCAACGAATTAAGATCAGCCTGTCACATTGTTTTGCCATCTCCAATGAATATTTTGGGCATAATTAACTCACACTGCCGAACGGCACAGCACAGGAAATAGGATACACGCGCCGAGAAGAAACGGGAGACCACTGATTTTTGGGTTAACTGGTAATTTCCGCATTAATTAATCAACACTTTAAATATAACACCTAACAACAACAACAACTACCACTAGATTAACAGCGCCAAACAAAGCTTGCACAATGCTCATTAAACATGATTAATGACGCAAGCGGATGGTCTTTGTCTTTAATTGCATTTGCTGTGATAGCTTGAGGGCTCCTGCTCACCTGTCTCACAGCGCCCTGCATCTCGCCGGGCACACTGGCCGCATACATCAGATGACGCGCTATGAGCACATAAAATGCCCCAATTATGACCAGAGGTATGGCGTAGTAGACGAGGAAGCGCAGCATCACCATCGTCTTGGCGTACTGCTCGCCCCATCGCTCCGGAAACGGATAGCACGTCGTGAACGACTTGTTGCTGTTGATTTCGATTTTCTGCAAGTAGTGACAGTGCATAGATATCATAAATTTTATTCGTGTTGTGGTTGTTGTGTTTTCAAAACTTCAGCCACATAAATCGAAATGTGATTAATGGCCGCCGACGTACCTTCACGTTGGTGCCAAGGAGCGCCGGCAAGCCGCACAGTATTGCTAGCAGCCAAATCGAGACTGCAATGGCAATGGTCATGCGGGTGGCCCGCTTGCCACCACCTGCGAAAAAAGAAGAAGAAAAATGAAAAAAAATGCATATATATAGAACAATTTTGTTCCACTATTTTCATGTAAAAGAGTTTGCTTTCATTTTGTTACTGGTTGCATTTTGTCGTTGCCCTTTTGGGCTGTGTGCATGTAAATACAGCTTCGACAACCAAACAATTCACTCCCACTCAACTCTCACCCCCACTCCTTCCCACTTACCGTGCGCATGGAATTTCCTTAATGGATCCACAATGGCAAAGTAGCGATCGCCGGATAGCGCCGTCAGCGTGAAAACCGAAACTCCAATCGACACGTCCTTAATGAATTCGGACAGCGTACAGAGGAAACTGCCCCACGGCCACGAGTCCACCGTGTAGACGGTCGACGTCAGCGGCACTGTTGTCACTATGAGCAGCAGATCCGCCAGCGCCAGCGACAGAATGTAACTGCAAAAATGTAATTAAAGATGAGATGGCGGATTAAAATGCAACGCGCTACAATATTTATATTTGGATTTTAATACGTTTGATGACATTTTGCTGCACGCAGCAGCAAACGGCTACAAGAGAAGAGTGTTGAAGAAGTCGAAAACAATATAAAAATGATAAATGGATTGGATTGGAAGGTTGGAAGAGTGTTGAAAAAGCAAAAAACAAAATTTAAGTAAGTGATGCGACAATAAAAACAAATGTCAAACGGATTTATGGCGAGTGGTATTGTACTCAAAGCTTTAAAGAAATTATTTTCGGTTTAAGGACATTTTTATTTAAACCCAAAAAAACTAAGCTAACTCTGAGGAATAAACTTTTTGAAAAATTTGTTGCCGGGTTTAAAAGTCAGTAGCAGAAACATTAGGATGTGGTTGTGGGAGATGGTTGTCTTTTATTGGAACCAAAATGGTAGAAGAGCGCAATAAATCTTTTTTACTGAACAAATTCCAATTTCTAGTGTTAAAACTCGATTGATTGCTCGTTTATTGGAATAAAAGTGGTTGAACATTAAACACGGCAACAAACTACCGTGTTGTTTTAGATATATTCTTCGATGCATTCGTTTCAATTGGAATAAAAAGGTTTGAACAATAAACTCAAAGAAAGAGGCTTTTGAAAGACATCGATGTGGTTGTAGAGATATTGGAGATATAATAGATTCTATATAATAAAATATTAGATATATTGGATGAGTGCATAAGTTCGTGCCCGATTTGAAGTCAAAACTCAATTTGAAATTTGTCAAAACAAAATCTATATTAATCAATTATAATTGATTGAATTGACATAATTATGTATTCGCTATCATGTTCGGCAAACCAACTTACGGATGCCGGATTCATAAAAATCATGCGTTTTTTCGTTAAAAAAGAGAACAACGTGGTTTTCGTCGTCCACGGTTTTACATCTTTTTCCATTGAAATTGTTGTGCAATGATCGGAATAAGTGGTAATCAGAAGGCACGATGTCTGGTGCATATGGAGGATGCGACATGATTTGCCAGTTCATCTGCTTCAGTTTGGACAGAGTAGGTTTTGCAACATGTGGTCTGGCGTTGTCGTGGTGGAAGAGGACTCCTTTACGACCAAAATCGGACGGTTTTCTTCAATTGCTTTCTTTAATTGGGCCAATTGCTGACAATACTTATTCGCGGTAATCGTTTCGCCAACGGGCAAGAGCTCAAAATATATCATTCCTCGGATATCCCACCAAACACACAGCAACACCTTCATCGGATGCAATCCACCTTTGGAGACCGCTTCCGCCTTCTCGTGTGCCTGTTTCCATGTTCGTTTTCGTTGGACATTGTTGTACAGAATCCATTTCTCGTCACCTGTCACAAACCGATCGAGAAAAGACTCATTTTTGATACGTCGAAGCAAAGAAATGGCTGTTGTTACACGGTCCACTTTATTTTTTCACTCAACTGATGCGGCACCCAAGTATCGAGCTTCAAAGTGTACCCAACCTTTTTTAAATAACGAAATGCAGTTGATTTGTTGACGTTCAGTTCTTGGTCAAGGTCGGAAGGCCGTCCAGTGCGAGGTTGGTCTTTGAGGTTAAAATCACCAACTCGAAATTTAGCAAACCATTTCTTCACTGTGCGAAGCGCTGGTGCACCGTCCAAATAAACTGCTTGAATAGCTTTCGTTGCGGCGCCAACAGTTATCCATTTTCAATGCGCTTTTCCAACAAGCAAACTCAAAGAAATCAAAATGATTTGACGCTTAATTCAAAGTTTGATTTGTCACCTTTACAAAGAATTACAACAAGTATACATTTCAGTCATGAGTACCAACCGGGAACGATTGAAACGCCACCTAGTAAAATCGGGCACGAACTTATGCACTAATCCAATAAATCATGGAAGAGAAGATTGAAAGAAAGAACTCGTTGTCATTGTGAAAGATATTGATTTATTGGAGAAACATTTTTCAGAATGATTAATCTCCCGAGACTTACATCGAGATTATTTATATCAGAGAAGACTTGGTGATAAAAGTAAGTAAAATTTTGCTTATCTCAACAAGTTCAATTGGAATATGTGAACTATGGTACTTTATAAGAAGTTTTTCGTATGATATTTTGTGATTTATACAGCGAAAATACTTAATACTTAAATAAAAAAAATAAGTAAAAATCCACTAAAAAATAAACAACAAAAAATTAAAATTAAAATAAAAAACTTAGGCAGTCTTTTCCCTATGAAGACTTGAATTTCTATTTAATAATGAATTAAAATGTTATCCTTGAAAAATATTAATTGAATTATTATTACAGAAATCTGCAATAAATGCAGCAAAGTTGGAAAAGCATTGAATTTAGACGCAATTCGTTTGAAGAGCGCTTCGTCAGCACTTAAACTCGATGGAGCGGATAATTAAGCTCGTTAAACTTTCTGCTCTTTTACTGAAAATCAATTAAAGAAAAAAAATTTTAGTAGCATAAAGCTGCCAACGTCAGCGAATGTATAAGCAATGAATTGAAATATTTTTTAAAATGTCATCCAATCAGTGACGTCCCCAGGATTTCGGGAAGGGGGGGGGATATGCAAAAAATGCAGTTTAACGCCATTTTTATACTTTCATCTTTGCGTATTATTTTTAATACATGTTGAATAAAATTGTACATACATACATATATGTATACATATACTAACATAAACTTCTTAAAACACAAAATTCAAGTGACATGTATTTTTAAGTCATAAAATCCCAACCAAAAAATTCAAGTTTGTTTTAAGTTATGACATTTCGAAAACAACTGCTAATAGAATTACGAAAAACTCAAAAGACGTATTTTAAAAAGCACACCAGCTATGTAAAAGAAATCAAACATTTACAAAATGTATGACGTTCTGAAATTTAATTATGATAGAGGTGACCATGTTTCCATGTTTACCCGCAATTTACCAAAACTATATATGTAAGTGAATTTTTTTTAATTTCAACAGCTGATGCAGGGTTGGCATGAAGCCTGCGTTTGATTACTATTTTGGTAAATAGTCGACACTTTTGGGAACATTGAAAATACAACTATTCTGCGAGAACAAATGCAATGCTGGTTCTGGCCAGACCATATTGAACTTTGGATCCACTTTAGTAATGTTGTAATTAAGCTATCGAGCTCAAATTTCATGATATCCTTAACTGATCCTTTCTAAGCACAAAACCCAAAACCATGGCTTGGCCAGACCATGGTGCATTTGCATACAAATTTGCCAGTTATTTTCAGTTTTTTTTTTGTTATTTTCGACGTAATTATTGTCAGAATTGTTAATAAATATTTTTTTATATTATATATATATTTTCAACTAGGTTTTTCCATCTGACCCGATTTGAAGCACTTTTTTCGTGCCATCCCGTTAATAGTGACGTAAATTAGCTGGCGCAAAATGTACCTGGTCCAAGTGTTTTTCGTTCGCCTTGGCTTTTATTTTCTTTGGGTTAATAAATTATAATTTTTGTTGGAAAATAATGTTGGAACATATTCAAAATTAATACTTATCCATTTTCCAATTCGATTGGGTGTTTTCTGTGACAGAGATGAAAGGAAGAGAATGCTATTTTGAGAATCAGGTGGACATTGTTTTTGAACTTCGACGCTGGAGTTAAATCAGAGAGGAAAATCTCTAAAAAAATTTCCTTAGCAATAGCGGAAACTAATGCTTTAGAGCAACGAATTTAAGATATTAAATAATTTGCTGCGAGAGGCAATAATAACGGTGCTGCCAATTTCACGCTTTCATTTGGCCCTGAACAAAACGAAGCTTCTGATACTGATAGAAAAAATGGTCGTTTAGATAGTTCAATGTGAAGATAGCAACGACGAAGGCGACAAGGAAAACGATATCCGGCCAGTTCAGCATGAACAACAACATGTAGAGCATGTTTTGCATATTTTTCTTTGGCAAAGCAGTTCAGAATTATTAACAGTGCAAGGAATCCAGAAATATATATATCAAAACCCGATTTGTATGTGTCGAATGTAAAATCTCAATGTGGTATAGTCATGATACTGCATTATATTGTTGAAATAATTGCATTGGTCAAGCAGCTGAAGTAGATCCATAAGTAACGTATTTTACATTTATAAATTTTTTTATTTTTTTGCTTTACTGCCGTATTTTTTTAATTTCAAAATTAACTCATTAAAGTTGAAACTCGCTATTTACTTAATTATTCTAGTATATTTTCACCGTTTTACGTAAAAATAATGTAGACAAGCAAAAGAAATCATTGTATTCACACTTTCTGGTTTTTTTATATCCTTAACAACAATCCTCGACTATCATCTTGTTTACATTATGGTCTGGCCAGATCATGGGAGGTTCAGTTATTAGGTTTTAAGTGGGTGATTACAGAAGCGATAAAGCAAATAGTAAAAATGTTTCACAATTCCATATTGTTATAGCAAATTGCATAAGTGAATTCTCCGACCAAGGGGGGGGATCCATCCCCCTAATCCCCCCCCCCCCCCTGGGGACGCCACTGCATCCAATTGATAAATGGTGAATATATGTATGAGTACAACTGTGTTCAAAATAATAGAAGAGCACATATTAAATATTTTCAAACATAAAATTTTATAGTGTAACAATTTGTAAGTTGCGTGTGCTTCTAACGAAACTTCTAATGGGATTTCACAAGCAAGAATCTTGGAATTTTGGTCTGGTTTGATAAGCCACCTGAACTCAATCATATAAGATATCTATGGGCAGATGTAAAATGTAAATGATGTGTTGCCCAGCATAGAGTTTCGAATGCTGAAGATTTGTGGGGCACAGTTCATGAAGCATGGCACCAAATCCTAGAAAAGCGGTGACGTGAACTCATGATTAAAAAAAATATTGAATAATCTACACATTTTTATAAAAAAAATATTATTTTTTTTTAATTTTCTTATGTACAATATTGAATTATGTGAAATATTCTATTGAACAGTGAATTATTATTTATTTATTTATATTTAGTTATTTATATTTATTTTTTAAATAAATTTACTTGTTTTTTTTATTTATTTTCTTATGTACAATATTAAAATATTTGTTTAAGTACTTTTTGTTGTAAGTTATGGTTTTAATAAAAATTTAGTTTTATTATTTTATTATTTTAGTTTTAGTAAATAACCAAACTGAATGCAATTAATCTTAAAAATTAATTACTAAATAAAATTCCAATAGTTCTTCAATTCAATTATTCACTACTATTATTTTGAGCACAACTGTACTTCAAATGTCTGTGAAAAATTTTACGCTGAATGCACATTTTACGCGTTCGAAAAGGAAGAGAAAAATTTCATGCACTTGACAGATGTTGAAAATTTATGGAATTGTTTACAGCATTGCTTGTGTCAAGTTGTAAGTTTTGCGCTGTGTCCGTTGGTTGGTTTGCTCAGACAGATTAAAGCACATAAATTTATCTCAATTACATTGCAGTTAGAAAACGTTCATCATAAATTTCAACGACATTGGCCGCATTGTGAGCTGATGAGCTGTGACGGGACATTTGAAGAAGAAGAACATTGAACTGCATTGGCGTATCGCATATCAAATGACATTGAAATGAATCAAAATGGCGACAGTTTACGGCAACAAATCAAATAAGAAATGAACTGAAGTCGTCAGCTATCAGAGATATGAAGTGAAAAAAAGAAAAAGAAGCAGATATTGAAATAATATCGGAAAAAATAAAAACCATTCAAGTAAAATCTGATTAGCAGCAGCAGCAGTCAGACCGAGTGACCCAGCGGCGTTAGCGACACTGTGACAAATTGCCGAAAGAAAGTAAATAAAGTGTGTGCTGAAAAAACAAAACCAATGTAAAAAATATATAAATGAAGGGAAAATTAGCAAAAATTACTGTCTTCGCCGAATCGAAGCTTAAAAGCTTAAAGACACTTCGATAAACAAATGAGCTGGCTTTGGCATCAAATCGACAACTGAGTGTGCAGATTATTGCGCATTGTTGCGCCGTGAGTGTTGGTCAACAAAAAAGTGGTGGGCGGCGCAAATCGACTAATCGACGTCTCGCCTGTGGCTTTTCTATTCTATTTGGCGCTGGCGGCAAAACTGACGATTTATATTGATTTCTGTCATTCGGCTCATTGAAATGGTCATCAACAACGTTCGGTGGAAAGCTGTAACAGCAAATGAATGGATAATGAAAAAGTTGGGAGCTGTCTGCATGTCTGTTGGCCGTTGGCTGTTTGGCTTTCATTTTATTTGCTTTTTGGTTTCATTTAGATTTTTACTGTTTTTTTGCATCTATTTGTACAACTGGACGTTTTTGTCTGTCTACTCTGTTTTGCGTTCTAGTTCCAGTTCAATATTTTTGCTGTCACCAGTGTCTGCGGCAGTCTGCAATGGTTTTCCACACCCCACACACACATACACACACACAATGTTCCATTAAATGTCTCGCAATGGCTATGGCTATTTTTTTCCACATATTTCTCAGCCTTTTGCCCAAAATTCTCTAATTTATTTTTCCTTTGCTTTTTCTCACCTTCTGCGTCTGGTTTTTTATATTTTTAAATTTTATTTATTGAGTGCATTACTTTTTCTTTATTTTATTTGGCCTCTTGTCTGCAATTGATGAAATTACATTTCATTTTGCAGTTTAAACCTGCAGCTTATTTTTTGTTAAGCAATTCATTCTCACTTCCTTTCACCGGCTGGCGAGTGTTTTGTCCGCTTATCTGTCGCCTTAAACCGAAAGAACAGCTCACACCAAAACAAGATTAATGGAAAGCTCATTTTTTTGCTGCAGCGCATTAAGGTCGATGATAGTAAAAGTACGAATGCTGCAACAATAACAACAACGAAATTAATAACAACCGAAACAGCAGCAGCAGCCATGACAGCAATAAATAAAAACGGCAAAACGATTTTTCTCAATTTTAAGCCACTTGACCAGAGAGACAGAGCCAGTTCAAAACAAATTTTTCGAAAAATAAAAAGTCAAAAGAGTCTTGAAAAAAATGTGCGTATAAATTGCAATTTGTTGTTTGCTCTGCATGACAAACTTTGACAGTAAATGATTCAGTGTTTCTGTTATTATTGATACGAAAAAAATGCTGTGATCGAAAATAAAAAACCATATACAGTGTAACTAAGCCATTGAAAAAAGTTTAAAAAAGAATTAAGAAATATTAAAAAAAATTTTTAAGAATAAAAACAATGTTAAAATATTTGAGAGCGATTTCAAGTAGGTTTCTGTGTTTCATTTTTATTATTAATTATTATTAAACTCTTCCCTGTACTTCAAAGTATCCTTAATCTGCCTATGTGGTTCAATTTAACACAATCAATTTGAAGACTAAAAATCCAAGTAATGGTATCGACTGTAACTTTTTTTATTAATCTATACCCAGCCCAAGCCGCTGAAGTTACAAACATGAACATTAATTTAGGTACATCTTGAAACACTAACCTTCACTAAGACGAGATTTTTTGGAAGTGGGGGTCAAAAAACGCCAATCATGGGTTAAGGTGTTGTATGAAGAAACTTGATTTAATAAGCCTATTAATTTCAAACTAAGTGAAAATACTCTAAATTAAAAAAATAGCACGTATTTTTCGACTTTTCGAAAGTCCAAATTACACGGGGTTAACAATGGGTTAAGGTTATGAACCTAAGACTACAGAGAAAACATGAACCTTTGACTTCAAAGTTGATGAAAACACTTGAAATCAGGCAAAATTTGACATGTGTTTTTCATATTTTTGAAAATCTAGATCTAACGGGGTGAAAGTTTATATGGAGAAACAAGATTTTATGGGCCTTTTGTTTTTAAACTTGGTGAAAGCACATCAAATGTGAAATAATTCGATACGTGTTTTCCATTTTTTCGAAAATCAAAATCTCACTGGTTCAACAATGGGTGAAAAGTTTGTATGGAGAAATATAATTTAATAGGTCAATTGACTTAAAATATGTTTTTCAGGTTTTCAAAAATCAAAAATTTAATTTTTAATTTTCCATTTTTTCGAAAATCAAAATCTGACTGGGTCAACAATGGGTTAAAAGTTTGTCTGAAGAAACATGATTTTTTTGTGCCTATTGACTTCAAACTTGGTAAAAGTACTTTAAATATGACATAATCGACACGTTTCGTAAACATAGTTTTAACGGGGTCAACAGTGGGATAAATGTTGGTATGGAAAAACAAGATTTTTGGGGCCTTTAGACTTCAAAATTGGTTAAAACACTTGAAATAAAAAATAATTGGACACATGTTTTTCATGTTTTCAAAAGTCTAAATCTAATGGGTCAACGAAATACAACGAAAGTATTTCAATTGAGACAAATTAGACAAGTATTTTTTCATACAAATTTAATAGGATCAACAAAGGGTTAAGGTAAACATGGTTAAGTGGGCTCATTGACTTAAAAGTTGCATGTGAAGCCACCGGGTGCTGTTAGTACAATATTAAAAAACTAGTAAGAACTTATAGATAAATAAGCAAGCGACATTCTAACTCGTTCAGAGAGTCATCTCCTAATGTCCTGAACTTAATATTGTATTCAGTTACAGCAGATCTCTTGAGCTTAGACCCCATACATCTTGCACTGTATTCAGCTACAGCTGAATGATGAAAATGAGAATACTAACCAGTTACTAATACATCTGTGCTGGGTGCAAGGACTTGGCTACTTTTTGCCCTGAACTCGCTGCTAAACGTAAGAACCACCTGAAAGACTACTTATTTGACGCTTTTTGAAATCATGGATTTAACAGAGATAAAAAGTACAAATCGTTTAGCATTATTAACAACTCTGAGTGGTGTCTCACTCATTGCTTACTCACTTGGTACCTCACTCATTGTTTTCAAGCGCTTAAAATAATTAAAAATTTTTCAAATGCAACGAAATTGAGAGTTGAAGCCGAATTGAAGTCTACAGATGTCATACGAAATTTTTTCAGTTGAAAGATTTTACCATTGCACGGTGACTAGCGATGAAAAGTAGATGACATGTGAAATGATAACACAAAGTGTCAAAAATTGCAGATAAAAAAATCTTGGATCTGCTCTCATTTATTTAGAGGTCGAACTATTTTACGCTAGATTGAGACTGTTCGATAGCTCCAGAGTGATTTAAGAAGGAGCTTACAATAGAAGATTTTGGCATACGAGTGGAAGTGCCGCACAGTTTTTTCCACCGAACCTAAACCGAAAGAAATAATTTTAATCTTTATTTAATTCAATACTAGTAGTGACAGAACAAAATAGTTGTATAGGATTTCAACAATGGAAAATAGTGAAAGTACAAAGCCGGTGAAAACCACTAGCATTCACCGAAATGGAAGCAGTACCCTAATTGCTGTTTTCACTAATTGACGTTTTGTCCAATCAATCACACATAATTTGATTGGTAAACACTTTCATTCGTATGAAGAAGCTAAGAATTTGTACCCTTTTCTTAGCTTCTTCATAAAAGCCTAAAAAAACCTGAAGCTTTCTAAAGGTGCAATTTGAATACTGCTAGGAAATGGCAAAAAGTTATGGCTACAACGGATTCCATTTGTGTATATAGTAGATTCAGTGACAGCAACGTTTTGTATTATTCTTTAGTGTCTACGTGGAGTAAGTATCCCTACCAGATGATTGGAATAAGGACAGGATTTATCACAGAATGCAATTCATGGTCAAAATGGACATCATCGAGGACCCAACTTGAATTTTCTTCTTCTTAGAAGACAATTTTTTCTGCATATTGATTCAGATGTTACATACAAAGTGCTATCTCTTTCCTTGTGTGGTTTACTAAAATTCGTTAAAGAGTTCAGGAAATTTGCACGGGGAACCAGTAAATGCTCTTCTTCCTTATTTGTTCCACTTCTTGCATATCGGACTGTTTTCTGGTTGTTATTGTCAGTTAAGTTAGTAAGTAATTCTTCTCTCTGCTTTCGTTCTGTTTTGCGAGCCTAAAGTCCAATTGGCTTTTAAATCTCATTGCCCTTCATCTGGTCTATCATCAGACTAGATCAATAGAACTGATCTAACTGAACAAAACCTTCAGGGGTTCGTGGTTGAAATCATCACTGAACACTGCCTCATTGGACAACAACAACAACATATGGCTTACTTGTTTGAAAGTTGTGCACGACGACTCGCTGATGTGTGCTTAACATTTAAAGAGAACAATTTGTACGAAAGTACAAAGCGAAAACACAAAAACCAACAGCAAAATGGAAAAAGGAAATAAACAACAGTAACAGTGGGTGCAATGCAATTTTGTGGAATTACGTTGCTGCTTTTCACGTCGCCGCACACTTATAAGCGCCGCATTCGTGATGTGAGTGTGTGTGCATTTGACGAATCTCTTTCTAAAATTTAATTTTAAAATGCTGTGCTTACCGCATACTGAATGCCAAATAATAACAGCACATAAATGTGTTAAAACACAAATGTGTTGTTTGCATTCGCTGACATATTCACAAACAAATTCCATAAAGCAACAGACTGGGTAAGACTGGGTAAGCTTTAATTTGGCTTGTTTTTAAATTTCATTGCTGTGGCGTTTATCAACTTTTGATCGCTGGAAAAATGCAATTTCATTGCATTCGTGTTGTGGGTTGTGGCAGACAAAGCTGGATAATGCTATTTTTATTACGGCGACAGCATTGTGGCGGACAGTGAGTAATTTCGTTTAGTATTTTGGCTACGAGCAAATAATTGTCTTGACATTTTTTAGGAGTCTTAAAAGTTTGAATAAATCGTTTTAGATAAAACATGTTTTAATTTAAAACACTTTTTATTGGCCACTTTTATACATAATTGCTTCAAGGTTGCTGGAGGATGTGAATTATGTTGAAATTAATTTCTTCAAGTTTACAGAAAATTAAAGAATATTGTTTGTTTGTTGAAGATTTATTGGAAAAGTTGCATTTCTTAAGTTCTCTAACAATTTCTCATTCATTTGTTGATTTTATTTATAGCCATTTAATTGTTACTCATACGCCATGTTGGCATAAAGTGCTTGTGTGTTTTTATGCTCGAAGTTTTCGACGTAAAACGTTACTAAGTGGACTGTAAGGACAAAAACAATTTTTTTTTGAAAATTTTGATGATAAAATTAAATAAAATTAAAAACAGCCCCCATGAAGAATGTGACCCCAGGGTATGGAGTAGACATTCGACACTGGCACAAAAAGTGCTGTATCGTCTACACCTCTTCTTCCCCACCTTTTTGACATCAGTGGACTAGAGACGCCATGTAGTAAGGAAATATCCAATAGAACAGTGTCCAGTAATGACTCGAACTAGCTGTCGAAAGGAGCTTCGACTCAGGGCCAGTACAAATAGCGTTTTGCTTAAGGAAAGTAAGGGCCATAGTGCCCAGCGGTTGTTGTAATCGGTGCTGCTATGCCATGAGGACTCAATGTCTTGTTTGATCAACTTGTCATTATATATGCATCACATATGCAACACATATGCAGGCCAGATATCGGAGTAAGCTATACAAGTTATTCACTTCAATGGTGAGCAAGGCGATCTACTTTCTTGCCAACTCGCCCGCTGCTTCGTTCTCTGCTACTCTCGAGTGGCACAGAAGAAAGTGACCCTGTGGTGTTCTATGCTTGAAGTGCCTTAAGGTAGCTTTAAACTACCTTCGGTTTTACTACAAATGATTCATTACAACTGCTTATTATCCTCAAAAATTTTGACATCAGTGGGTGGTAAATAATCCGCTCTCACAGATTAGTTCAACTGATTTGTAGATCTCCAGCAAAGATCTCCGCTTGAAAAATACTGTCCGTAGTATGTCTGATGTAGAAAACAGCTTCTGTACTTTCATTTATCTTGAAGCCGTCAGCAAAGACGGTGATGCAGACATCATTCATCGCACTTTTATGTATGTCCTGACTATGTTTTTAGTATTAATAAATTATAAACTGTCAAGTAATATGCAAATTTTTACATTTTGCAGATAAACAAGAAAGAAAATAAGAAAACAATTTGCTGTCAATTACATAATTTGGTAACTAAATGCTTTACATGACCCATTTTGCATAGAACACTTCAGTGTGCGCTGTACTTTGCCGCAAAAGCGGTTTCACATTACTAATACGCACTGTTGGCCATACAAGGATACTCGTACTAAATGTGCTGATTAGTGTTCGCTGGTATAAATATTAATATAAATTACAGTATGTGCCAAGGTTTGCTGCTCATATCTGCAAGTGTGTATGTGTGTGATGGCTGTGTGCGTCTTCTCGTCGCTGCTTATGTACATTTCAATATCACTTACTTGCGCCGTTGTGCGCCAATATTTGCTGATGATTTCATTTTAATGCATACGTAATGAATCTCAATTACACGACAATCAAATGGGCTGCCGCATAATTTGGCCGCAAAGCGTTTTATGAGCTCTGCGGCAATGTTGCTGTGTGCGCAGTGGACGTTGAACGTTATGGTCAACTTAAGGCCATTGCTGGCGAGGTAAGACGGACTTAAGTGGATAAGTTGATGAAGTCAGCAAAATATATAATTTTCTGCAGAAATGAGCAACTGAAGAGAAAATTTGGCCTAGTTTCGAGATGAGATTGCTTGCTGAGATGTGAGTGTATGCAGGCAAAATATATTCCAAAGGTGCTTTTCGATTTTAGAGCAAAATGCCTGCAATCACTTTATTAGTTTACATTGATTTGAGTTTAATGCTCATTTACGCTTTTGCAGTGAATAGTTGAAGGCACATCTAATGACATTGATGATCTTTTAGTGTAATCATATATTGTCTGTTTGGTGTTTTTGTATTAGCAAATACAAACTCAGTAACTTTTAGTTAGCTTTTCATAGTAATTTCGATTTTCATTTTTCCCCATTTTCTGCATCAACTTTTCTTTTACTGGGTTCATTTCCTTTCATGTGAACGTTGTAATCCTTTGCCACAGCAAATTGTGACGCCTGCACGAAACTCGGCAAATCCAAATGCCACCGGCAATTTTGTTAAAGCAAATTTTATTCAAGTGTCGCTGCTGCGAATTGCTATTTGCATTCACTGCATTTAAAAGCAATGCAAATGTGAGCTCACTTTAGTGCGCAGTTGCATTTTGGGTTCGGAAAGTGGCAAATGGCAGCCACAGGTAACGAGCAGCATTTGCGCTTATCGGCCAATCTGATTTATGTGGAGTGATAGTGGCTGTAAATGTCAGTGCGGCCAGTAATGTTGAAGTAAAAAGGGAGAGAGAGGAAGTGAAGGGAGCGAAAGAGAGAAAGAGAGAAAGCGCGGTTAAAGAGAAGAAAAATAGTGTTAAGGTTAAATCGATTTTTGTGTGTTCCGTCTATTAAATTTTTTGATATATTTTTAGTAAACTGAGTAAAGGAGTTCTGCCTTATTCCATTCAATTTAAACAAAATTTAATAATCGGTTTTAAGTTTTTCGAAAATCTACATTTTTCGGGGTGAACCAAGGGTAATGAAAAAAAAATAACTAAATAAAGCTTATTGACTTAAAATTAACTGATATCATTTGAAATAAAAAATAAAAAGATACCTGTTTCTCATTTTTTTTTAATCTAAACTAATGGGGTCAACAATGGGTTAAGCAGTTGTATAGGGAAATACGATTAATTGGGTTTTTATTTACTTTCAAAATGGAGAAAGCATTTCAAATGAGAAATAATTAATTTGAATTTTTTCAATTAATTTCCAAATCTGAAAGGGTCAACAATGGGTTAAGAATTTTTATGGGGAAACAAGATTTAATATTTTTTTTTACTTTAAATATAGAGAAAGCATTTCAAATGAGAAATAATTTATTTGAATTTGATTCAATCAATTTCTATTATTTTTTTAGTTAACATCTGAAGGGGTCAACAATGGGTTAAGTTTTTGCATGGGGAAGCACTAGTTGATGATTTTCTTGACTTTAAATGTAGTTATACCATTTCACATGGAAAATAATTCGACAAGTGTTTAAAATTTTTTTTTGTTTTATTAAAATCTAACAGGGTCAAGAATGGGTTAACAGTTTGTATGGGGAAACATGATTTAATGGGTTTTTGTTTTATACTTCAAAAGCAAAAGCGAAGGCGAAAGCATTTCAAATGAAAAATAACTAGGCAAGTTTTTTTAACAGTTTTTTTTCATTAAAATCTAACGTAGTCAACGATGGGTTAAGTATTTGCATGGGGAAAAATGATTTAAAGGGGTTTGTTTTGAATTAATTTTTTTGAATTTTATTCATTAAATTGTAGTTTTTTTTATTAAAATCTGATGAGGTCAACGATGGGTTAAGTATTTGTGTAAGGAAATAAGATTTAATAGGTTTTTTGACTTTTAATATGGTGAAAGCATTTCAAATGAGAAATAATTCGACACGCGTTTTTCATTTTTTTTTAATCTCAATCTATTGGGGGCAAGAATGGGTTAATAGTTTGTGTAAATAAGTTTTTGTCTTCTAATATGGAGAGAGCATTGCAAATGAGAAATAATTAGGCAAGTAATTTTCACTAAAATCTGACGGGGTCAACAAAGGGCACTGGGATTTATTGGGCCTATTCACTTTAGACCTGGGAAACGTACCCAAAATCAGAATTAATTCAACGTATGGTGTTCAGTGTTAGAAAATCAACAACAATCAGATGAGGTAAAAACTGTTTTAGAAGTTTATGTGAAGTTTTTTGGCTTTTCACACCAGCGGCTGTAGATTCAAATCCTAACTTGAGGGAAACCCTCCAAGTGTGAAGAAAAAACTGATAACTGCCAATTACCGTTCGGGATGATTTAACTGCGAGTTCAATCCTCCCTTTTCCCATCCGCTTAAATTGTGTTTTAGTGTCCGACCAAATATTAATCTTTGGCTTCGACCTAACCTAACCTTGGCCGAAATAGCTGAATACTTTAGCTGAAGGTTTTTGCCCTGTAATGCAAGTCAATTTGTTTTGTTTCTAAGTATTTTATCATTTATCGAGTTTTATGGATATTTCAGACATCAAGATTACGATTAATAAAAATGATCTCTAATCAGCTATTTATGTCAATTGAATTGTTAAGTTTTTTTATTGTTAGAAACTCAACTTTCGGACTGTTTGTGGTTTGGTTTTTTTACCAAATATATTTTTTAATAAAAAAAAATTTTAAATAAATTAAATTTTATCTTATTAATTCTTAAGTTAAGTTAATTCTTAAGAAATTAATAAATACAAAACGGCTAAGTCTGATAAGTTTTTCTCTTTAAAAAAATTTTTATCAGCTTTTGGCTTCCACCTTTGTTCGGACACCGATCGAATATTTTGATTATGCCGAATATTTTACTTCGGCTTCGGCCAAAAATGCACCTTCGTTCGGACACTAGTGTGTTCTAACACATATTGAAAAAAAAACAGTGTTGCATACACGTTTCAAAAACAAGTGAAATTTGTGGTATCACAACTGGCTTTTTAAAAGGCCTCCGTGTGTGTCTCCTACAGAGGCAGCCAACACAACCTAAACTGACCTTATGTGAAGAATCATAATTTAACATTAGATGATTTTTTAAACTAAGTAAAGCCGCCCTAAAAAGCGCAAAGCTGCCGGGCGCTTTTTGTTATTTAAAAAAGAGGCCATTCACTAATGGCCTTGAATTTGATGTGTTTAACTACTTCTGAACAAATCACTATTCATTTTTTCAAAAATTTCCTCCCATTACAACAAAGTTCTTTAACTTTTCATTTCCTTTCTAAATTATTATAATTTGTATTTTTTATTTTTATTATATTCAGTCAAGTTAGTCATATCACTTTCGGATCTTAATTTTTGATTGAAAACTGCTCACAAAAAAATTCTATTGAGTCGGCATATGTAAAATGTGCATACCTGTGTATCAGACAAAGTGTCGACAGTTCAATTGGGCTGCAGATCGATTTGCATTTCAATACAATGTTGCTGAATGATTGGTTCACAAAATGTCTAATCAAGGCAGCTAATCTATTAGACTTGTCTACAATCAGCCACAACAACCGAAGGACAACACAGCTCACACTCGGTCGCGGTATGTCGTGCGCGCGTTTTTAATTGACGCGTGTTTAATTGCAGCACGTAGCGTGCACATTTACACGACTGTATGCCGCATAAATGACGTCATCAAGTACGTGTTGCTGACGACATTAGCGCACAACGTGCTGCATAATTTGGGGCGCAAAGCCACTGTATGAAAATGAAATTAAATGGAATGTAATGTTGCGCATACATCAGGTATGACGGGAATTTCTATTTGCCATTCGTTAGTGCTGTGTGTGCGAATTCCTTCCTTTCCGGCATTAAGCTTGACAGTCATCACACGTACTGCGTGTCCGTTGCCTGGTGCGGGCGGACACTTTTGAATAGGTCACCATTAAAGATGCAACCCACGCACTGTGCGCCATTAGTGCGAAATAAAGCACAGCGAGAACGCAACACGCCGCACATTAAATTCAACAAGTTCGACGACCAACCGACAACCGACCATAAAGTGCGCAACATTAAGTCATAAAACGGCCCAAGGGTTGGACGAATCAAGAAACAAAAACCAAACAACAACAATAAAGCAATGTCAACACTTACGTGTTGGGCACATTGCGCATCTGTCGCACGCCGAGAAAGACCACAATCAGGGTACCGTTGCCCAGCACGCCCACAATGAAGATGAGCGCAAACAGCACCGGCACAATGTACGTTTCCGGTCGCAGCACATACGGCACATACGGCGTCTCGGTGGCCGTCTCGTCGCCGTAGTAAATGCTGTCGCCGGTGCTGCTGTTTGCGCCGTAGCTGCTGCTGCCGATGCTCCTGTTGTTGTTGCGACGGTGTTCGTCGCTGACGTTGAGCAGCAGTTGCTGCACAATGCCGCCACTGCCGCCGTCGCCACCGCCGCTGTCGTCGACCATAGTTTTGCTGCTGATGCTGCTGTTGCTGGTTGCTGTCGCTGTCGCCGCTGTGGTCCACTCCCACAGCGACCAGGTGACATTCAGCAGTGGCGCTGTTGTTGCCGCCGACGGCAACATGTTTTGCGGACTGCTGCCGCTGTCGCCGCTGGTGTTGGCGCTTTGTGCCAAAGTGACCGCTGCCGCTGCTGCTGCGGCCGCTGTGCTGTATAACAATAAATTTTGCATGTTTGCTGTTGTGTATTCGGTGTATTGTGCGTAGTCCGCGTGCAAACAGCGAGAAATGATGTCGCCGTTGTTGTTGTTGTTTTTGCTGCTGTTTTTACGCTCCGTTTACTTGCTGTATGCGTTGGTACTTGTTGCCGATGCGCTGTAAAGATAGTAAACATTGTTGTTGTAACTGAAAATGTTGTTTTCGTTTTTTGAGATAATACTTGGCTTAATTTTGTGTTAAAGTTAAGATTATTATTGGCTTAAAATTTAAATACATAAACAATTTGACTGAAATGAAAATAGGATTACATTGGGGCCTAGGAAACCCCTGCGATTATTTAACCTCGTTTAGTTAGGGCTGAAATGTTATTTGACTAAAAGTTAGTTGAATGTGCCTACTTAGCTTTGAGAAGATAATTCCTTATGCATAGAACTTATATTTTTGTATATGTATGAGGACAGTTAGTTAGAAAAGTCAGGGTAATAAGTAGCTGTACCAACTCCATTCAGTGCCACGAACATTCTTGAATTAATCGTAACATCTTAAATCGATTTGATTTGATTATAACGACAAATCACTTTTTCAATAGTCACGGAATGAGGCGAAGTAATCAGTAATGAGTACAAATGCTTCTGAAAGATTCCACATGACACTAGTGTCATGTTTGGAGTTTCATAATAAATAATATCTTGAATTGCTAGAATAGTCGCAAACATTTAATGAAAACTCGAAAACTCTTTCTTTGCCAAAAATGATTTCAATTAAGAATCGATCTCCTTGAATCATGTCTTGAGAACCTTTAGCCATCAGAAAGGAGGAGAAATTGTGCATCAATTCATTTTCTTCCATGTACGCGTTCCTATTGTGACTAGAAAATGTCTTCGTTCTTTTTCCGAGACTTCCATTATTCTGATTTTTTTTTGTTAACTTTTTTGTGTTTAGGAAATTGTTTCACCTGTCCCCCTGGATATGAAGCATGAAGCATGAGTATAAATTTCCAAAGAAGGTTTTCTTTCAGGGTTAAAACATCTGGTAAAATCAAACGTTCTTTCTGCAATTCTTGCATGACCAGAAAAACATCTGCCTTCAAGTACATTTGAAGAAGTGGTGGAAAATTTGAATTACGAGGGCAGTTTGAGAAGTCAGTGACGCTTTGTAACTTTTAAAGCAACCCTGCTACTGTCAACTACCATTTCTAAGGAGGCTACATTCAAATTTTTAGCATCATATGTCATTTACTTTGTGTTTAAAAGTCATTGAAAGCAGACAACTTTGGGAATTTCCACAAAAATGGAAACAAATTAATTTGATGTGTTGATAAAACATTATTTTTTGCATAAAAAAGCCATCGCCGAAACCAAGGATAGGCTTAATAAATACTTAGGGAACTCTGGACCCTTAATTTTCATGGTTAAGAATGGGTTTGGTTGTGGTCGTACCAGCACAAGAGACGCCCAAGAAGGTCGCCCAAGAAGGTTGTTACGTCAAAAACGGTCCAATGAGATGATATTTGATGAACAGAGAATGAAAGTGCGTGAGGTGGCTGAAACTGTATGCATCACAACTGAGCGGATACACCACATTTGTCATGAATATTTGTACATGAAACAGATATCTGCGCAATGGGTGCGTGACCACTTCAAAGGATTGTTTGGCGGTGTTCAATCGAAATTCGAACGAGTTTTTGCGCCGATTCGTAACCGTGGATGCAAAATGCATCTATCGCTGCACACCAGAGACCAAAGAACAGTCAAAGCAATAAAGAAGGCCAAGGTGGGTCTGTCGGCCAACGAAGCTATGTCTACAGTTTTTTGCGGTGTATGCATTTACATCGATTACCTTCAAGAGGGTAGAACGATTGCTGGCACATATTATGCAGAGCTGTTGGATTTATTCGACGCTGATTTGAAGCAAAAATGACCGCATTTGGCAAAGAAAAAAGTTTTCTTCCACCAGGACAACACACCAGGCACACATTACACATTACTAACTAAACCCCTAACTCAACTTATTTCCGTTTACAGAACTTTGTAAATTCCCTTCATTTTTCCCTTTATTTTTCATCTTTAATCATTCCATCCGTTCATTGAGTTCCCTCAGTTGTGCCTGAGGAATACAATCCTTAGTCATTATGTTTCGTAAACTCTTTGAATACTTTACTTTAAGTATGCACACAAAGCATCACTCAAACTCGTCTACTGTGATTGCAAACCTTTTATGCTTTAGGCAGCTGTGGTTGCCACATCAATGCCAACTCTTTTCACATTTGTTCAGTTTTTTTCATGCACAAATTGTATTCTTATTATTACGCAAGTTTTTCAATATGTTACCCACTTGGCACTCTTCAATTCAGTCGATGTGTTGCGCTCTGCACCACACGGCGTATGAGCAACAAAAGTTGTGTCAACAAGACGCCGTATTTAGTTGCTTGTCTCGCAGCATGTGTGGGTAGCAATGCGCATCGATCTATCTTGAAGTTTACTGTTATTATTTATTTTCGCATTTGTTGCTGTTGTTGCAGCAATCATAGAAAATTCAAGTTCATATTTGCACAACTGAAAAGTGTTTTTGTTGGCAAAATTTCAGCCTCCCAATTTTGGTGTTTCTTGCTTGTGTGCGCTTTTCGGTTATTCACTGTCGCAGCTGTAAATAGTAATCAGAAAAGAAGAGAGGAAAGAAAACAATTTTTAGTGTAATCAGAAAATGACGAATGTTTGCATAGATTGAAAAGAACAATTTTGAGGAAAGTGGAAGTGGTTTTCTCATCTCTTTAAAACTTTGTGTGGGTGCTTTAAGAAAGCTTTTAAGACACTTTCGAGTATTGGTTTATTTGTTAATATTTATAAATTTTGTATACAATATTTTTTGTTAAAATTTGCCATAATTGACTAATTTTTTTCATTTCTCCATCAAAACATTCATCATTCATTCATTATTCTGGCAAACATTGGAAACATCTGTCAATTGCCAACTTCTACTGATTGCCTGATGTCAAGTTTGATTGCCGTTGTGAAGGCTCACCGAGCACTGGTTGATGGAACTGGCCTCATCTGTCTCACTGTTGCTGTGCAATGTTGTAAGCAATTTAACTTGACACAACAGACATAAAGCAAAAAGCAAGGCGGTCTTGATTTGTTGTCTGGTCACTAAGCAACCAATTGTTGTTGCTGCCTTTTTATTTGCATTCTGTGTGGTGTCGACTGGCGACTGTCAGCTGCTGCCGTTTCCTTTGGTTAAAGTTCAAACGGTTTTCATTCAATGACCACATAAAAAAGCAACAACAATAGCAACAAATTACAAAAAAAATGCGCACAAAGTGAAAAGCACCAACAAAAATGAGCGCAAGAGATACGAAGAGGCAAATTGTGTTGCTGCTGCAATTTCAATTGATTTGTAGCCACTGCCAAGTGCAACTCTGCACAGTTGCAACTCACGTTTGTACGTTCTTATGTATGTATATGGGTGTACGTGTATGTATGTATGTGGGTGTACATATGTGCGCATAAATCAACTCTGGTTCGGCCAAAGTGGTTAAGAATGACGGGAGATTTTCGCTCAGGCACAGTCAATTGAATTCGAGAGGGAACAACAAATTGTAAAAATTGCTCGCAGTAAAGCATTGCACCAGCGTCTGCCATCGCTATCCACTCAAGTGGAAGTGGAAATAATTCACAATAACCTCGAGCGTTGTGAAAGAATTTTTCACAAGCAATGAGTTGTAGGGCAGCGCAGTTGTCTACGGTACGAAATCTAGCAATTCGGCGCATGGAATCGGCATAAAAGTGTTCGCTCTCATTGCGAAAAATTTTTAAAGCTGCAAATGGTAGCCGTTACTTGTATTTTTGGAAATAAAAATGTAATTAAATAAAAAATGTTCTGTATTTTTAATTAATTAAAAATTTTCCTTTGAAGTTAAATTTCAATCATTTCAATTCTCAACCATTGGCTCATAGCCAATTATTTTTAACAAATAAGGTATTTATTTGTAGTCGTGAAGGACCTATATCCACAGACATAGAAAAATTTATTAATGAATTAATTAATTTAAAAAATTATAAAAATAAATATATAAATAAATAAGTAAATAACTAAATAAATTCATAAATAAAATTGTACTGTGGATTCACTGACTTCAAGTGACTTGCAAAGAAGCATTAAACTAAAGGAGAACAACATTATTGAAATCTTTGCACTAAACGACAAAGACTTATAGAAAATTTAGCAACTCAGTTTGAATAATGTAAATAATAATGTTTAAATGTAAGTTTCTTTCACAACTACAGCTGCAATTGTATCACACAATGACACTTATGCCTACTTCACACTCAAATTGCATTTTTTTAATTTAAAGTTTTCGACACGCTTCATGAAAACTGTACACTGCAATCAACATTTTCATTTTATGCTCATCTCTAATATGGTTTTCCGAAAAAACACTTCAAGACGAGACACACTAAATGCCACTCGCCATTTCTGCACTCGTGCACCCAATGCGATTTTCTTATCGAGATGCTTGTGCGACACTGACAACAACAACAATACCGTTTGCAAATTTCACAAGCGAACGACTATAAAAATTATTTGTGCATTTACTTCGGTTTGCACAAGCAACCAAAATGTGTTTATGAATTCGATTCCAGCACTGCCGAAGCAGCCAACGGGGCGTATGAATTCGCGCAATTACGACACAACAATTGCTTTGCGGCATTTATGTGCAACTAATTAAATTGTACGACCATTTGGCGCACATTTCATCACAGTTCTCTGTAATTCGAGAATTTAATGTGAAAATTTTATGCATTTTCAATTGGCTGTAATTGCGGGAGAGGCGACACGACGGCTGTAGTTATGGCACAGCAGTAATAACATTATGAAAGCATTGTTGTGTGTGAAATGCATTGCAGGGAAAATAAATGAATGAATTATTTATTATAATGTCAAATGAGCGCACAATTAAAATTGATATACGGCAAATGTTGTGTGAGTGTGCATCACTCATACGCCACGGTGTCATGTGTCTGAAAGCATATTGCGCGCAATTTTAATTAAATTGTACGATTGGAAATTTTGATACACGTGTGCGTATGCAATAATTAACATATGTCAGAAATTCAATTATTGTAAATTTTATTTATTGAATTTTTTAAATTTAAAATATGTCAGACCAATTTTTTTTTTTAATTTGAGCATACAATGGCAATGAGTTTTTGTGTGTGTTTGTTCTTCGTTGGTTACAGAGTTTGCTTTTTGTTGAAGTATTTTTGTACATACATTTTCATAATATTTGTTTTGTAGCTTTTGGCAAGTGCTGCGTTTTTCAAGTTTTTAAAAGCGAATGGCATTTATCAGAAAATAACGAGAGGCAAAGTTATTAATGATGAAGAATGTTATGCGTGAACGAAAACAACACCAGAAGCTACATATGTCAGTTGTGTTTGTTGTGTATAACAAATGCAAACTTTTGTCATGTCAGCCGTCGTTTGGGTGCATTAGCATAAACACCAAAGTGCCGGTGCACGTGTACGCATTGTAAACTGTTGCCATGTTGTGTGCCATTATGTGTTGTGCCACTGTGATTCTGATTTTGGTTGCAAATTGTTACAGAACGATAGGTAATATTTAACCCCAATGCTTACAAGTGGCCATGTTGCTTGTCTTTTAAAATGAAAGAAATAAAATTAATGAAGTTTTCAAAGGCAACTTTTCGTTGAAATAATTAAAATCTGTGATAACAATGAACACATTCTGTACATTGTACAAGTTTGTAATGTCTCTTTTCTACTTCTTAAACAACAATCTAAGAAATTTCGTTTATCATAGACAGATTTATCATATAAAGATGGACTAGGGATGGATGGACAGACCGCCTGGACAATGAAGAACAATCAAGCTGGCTACACAGACGAAAATAAATCATTCAGGTGGACAAACTCACAACAATACAGTTTTATGAACAAAAGAGTCAAATTTAACTGATTCAGAAATAGACAGACATATGAAAAAAAAGAGACAAATTTAACTATTTCAAAACTATAATCTCGACACATAGTGTCTGCTAATGGGTTAAGGCCGCAGCGCACATATGGACCACAAAAGGTACATAAACAAATCCAAAAACTACACAATGTCAAATGCTAAGCAGTAGAGTTGTTGAGTATAGTAAATTGTTGCTGTTCTGTGAGTGTGTGTGCGTGTTTGCCAGTGGAATTTAGCTGATGCAGCAATGATTGTGTAAAGCACTCAACAGAAAAGCATAAAAAACGTAGTTTGTGGCTACGAAAATGTAAATGGTTGCAGTATATGTTTGCATAATAAATGGAAATATTCACAAAAAGAAAGATTCGAGATTCGGCTGCAAATACAATGTTATCGACAGCTTTAAGGCCATAAAAGAACAGACAGAAATTGTCTGTGGAAATCATAAATTTTAAGTACAATAACAGTGCTTTAACATGCATATTTCTTAGCTTTTAGCGATTATTTGAATTTGTAAATAGTTAAAACAAATATATAAAAACAAACAAAATTCATAGGTAACAACAAAATCCAGTTCAGTTATTAATTGCTTTGTCGTATGACACAAATTGTGTATCATACGTTTCCCGCCTTTGTTGCAAAATCAGTTCTTAGTGTCGAGGAAAATTTGAACGAACTTTGCAGCGTTAAGGTTATGTTAGGTTTAGGTAGGTTAGGTTATTAAGTAAGTTGGTCTATTAAGGGGCCCGAACACTGTAAACTGCGATTTTTCATATGTTTTTTATTTTATTTATTAAAAAAAAACGGACATTCCGATTTACATGAAACTTTACACATATGTTAATAAATGTTTAGATTATCGAAAACAATTTTTTTTTTTTTTTTGGCGGCCATGTTTGTATTCTGTAGCTGATCCAAAATGTCGTCTTTTTAAAATGACCCTTGTCGCGTTGACAGCAAATCAGCATAACGGAGCCTCCTAGAGCAAAAAACAAAAAAGATTCTTGAAACATACATTACTGGCTACTGTTTGACGTAGGGGATTTTAAAAATATTGATTAGAAAAAAAATGGCGGCTGTTTGAAGAAAAATTTTTTTTTTTCGCGTAAAATTTTGCACTAAATTATTTATAAAAAAAAAAGTTTGGCATATATCGAAAAACGGCTACGTCGAGCAGAAGCGACACTATTCCCGAATAGAATGCAATTTGAATCAGGTCGATCGGATAAAAACTATTTCAGTTATGCTGTCAACGCGGTCAAAAAACATGGTTTCGAGATAATCGCGTTTTAAGTTTTGAAAGGGGCAAATCGAATTAAAAAAGGTAGTAAAAAAGGTAATCTAAACATTTATTAACATATGTGTAAAGTTTCATGTAAATCGGAACGTCCGTTTTTTTTTAATAAATAAAATAAAAAACATATGAAAAATCGCAGTTTACAGTGTTCGGGCCCCTTAAATCACATTTTCATACAAAATTTTAGCTCATGTTTTGTTCTTTTAGACCCTGAGTTTCAAAAAATCCCCTCTTAACGGAGGCTAATTTTTCAAAATTTATCTATGGGTAAAATTTTGTGCTGAAGCTATTTCAGCGCATTGGGTTGGACGATTGTTGGAATTTTAAAGGACATTTTTTTTTTACTTCTTTTGGACAAATCAACTATCAACAGTTCAGTCATCAGCTGAACAAGTTGATTAATTCATAAACAAAAAAGGCCAAAATTGATTCATAGGATATGTGAAGCGTTCCGTGAAGAAAATGCATCTGCGCGAAGTCTTTTCAGCTTGAATCGAATATACTGGCACACCCAACATATTCGTCAGATCTGGCACCTTTTGATTATTATTTTATCCGGTTTCTACAAAACTTTTTCAACAGTAAAATCTTGACTTCAAATGAGGTCAAATTTAGTTTTTTGCAAGTAAAGAATAAAAATTATATGAGTGTGGAATCATGTTGCTGCCACAAGGATGGCAGAAGGTATTGGATCCGATTGAAGAAATAATAATTAAAAAATACGTATTCACTATAAGGAAATCGTCTTTCGTTTTATTAAAAAAACCAAATAACTTTCCGAACTACACAACAGGTAAGAGAGGAATTGAAAATGGAAATGCAAAATTTTATAAATTCGAACTAAGGCTGCAATAAGCAATTTGGCCGTGGAAGGTTTGATTTGATTTCCAACTGTTGGATTAAGTAGTTTATAAATTCGAACTAAGAGCTGTAATAAGCAATTTCGCAGTCGAAGGTTTGATTGACAATAAGCTGACTTCAAGCAACTAAGAAGAAAAGGTTGGTAAACAAAAGGTTGTATTACTTAAGTAGTTCGACGGTCAAAACTCAGATCGACAATTGGATTGAAAATTGGAGTTGAATAAGTAATTTGGCCGTGGAAGGTCTGACTGACATTTGGATGACCTCGAGATTCTAAAAAGAGTGGACAGGGATTACTAAAGGTTTAGTTAAGTACTTTGATGGTCCAAAGTCAGACCCGATGATTGGAAGACCTTGTGATACAAAAAAAGGTGAATTACAGGGCGGATTCAGAAAAATATTTGGGGGGAGAGGGTTCAAAAAGTAATTCTTTAATTTTCATAAAATGCCAAAATTTTTTTAATTTGTATGTGTAAACCCCCCTGAATCCGCCACTGGTAGATTGCGAATTAACAACTGCATATAGTTTGGAATGATTTTAAAGAATCTATAAGACATCAATGTCAAGATAGTTCTTAGTTTTGATCGGAGTGCGTAGGGCGAAGTTTAAACCACGGAAGATACATAGCCCCGCTAAACCTTGCTGAGAAATTATTTGTAGACAATGGTTATTATTGATGGGGATGATGGACTGCGACCTGTAGATCTATTGTGCCCCCTTCTTGGACTTCACAGACTGTCAATGAGTCCGGTATCCAGTAGGAATTTTAGTATGCTTCCTACACCTCTGGATACCCAGTCCGTACTTGGTATAAGATGGTCCCCCAAGGGTTTCTTTCTTTTATGCATGAGTACATGGCACTCTCCTAGTATATGTAATGCAGTCTCGTTTTCACGGATCCTTTCTCGTTAGGATAGAAGAAGCTCCTTTTCCCAAACCACAAAAGGGTTCAGGGCCGACAAAAGGTGTGGAAGCTTCCCTCCTTGCCAGTTCGTCGGCCCATTCGTTTCCTTCAAAGCCAGCGTGGCCCGGAACCAAAAGTACTCAGACCTGATTGTAATGGCCAAGTTCGTTAAGCTTCTCAAGGCACTCCAAAACCAGTTTCGAGGACACCTGGTAGGATCTAAGAGCCTTGATTGCCGCTTGGCTGTCGGAGAGGATAGCAGACTTACGGTTCCGGTATCTCCTCGCCAGATTGAAATAAGCACACCTTTCAATGGCGTATACTTCCGCCTGGAAGATAGTGGTGTGTTTTCCCGTAGGTTCCGAGTATCTTATCCTCGGCCTATATACGCCTATCCCGGTACCCTCCTCCATTAAGGAGCCATCTGTGTACCAGAATATCATATACTGGTCTATCAGATACGTTTCCGATATACCTACCCAGTTTCTTTTGTTACTAAGTTCAGTTTTAAATCTTTTGACAAAACTTAACTTTAATGAGACTGTGTCCCTCGGTATTGCAATGTCAGGATACCTATTTGTAAGAGTATCTACGCTCTTACGGCTCAGGACAATGGTTAGAGGACACAGAGACAGCTGCACATAGACTTAAGTAGTGTGTCAGTGCCTGGCATTGGCGATTAGAAGATTGAAACAGCTATCTACGGAAAAAAGTGTCACAAGAATTAACTCAAGATAACACCGGATATATCTAACCCCTTCTCTTACTCTTATTTATAATGGTATTCTTCTTCTCCCTTGCAGTTAGTTTAAACAAATTTTTAGAGTAATTATTCTTAAGTACCTGTAAGTTGTATCGTTCACGTTGTCTGTTGAAACTCATTCTACAAATAACTTTATTTCTCAGCTTTGAATAAAGAATGAATAATTGGAGAGAGATTGATAATTACGGCCGAACTCTGGATATGGCTTAATATTAATAGGGGGACCCAATGAGACACAATCAGGGGCGTATGTAAAGAAAATGTTGAGGCTCAAAACCCCAAAAACATATTTTTATAACAAACGTTTTGGGCACCAAATATGGTTTCAAATGGTACGTAGGCTGCCTTTTTTATTTTTTCAATAGAGTTGGTCTAACACGTTTTCGAAAAATTTTACATCTCCATTGGAAAATTTGTAATTTTTTTACCCTAAACGTACTCAGAACATTTTGACGATCAAGCGCTATTTGTGTTGTTTACAGTGACTTAAAAAATTCATCTCAGTCAAAAAATGAATTGAACCCGTGAACATTTTCAAACAATGACCCAATGACATCTTTTTATTCTCACACATAAAAAAACTGTGTGGTCAACGATTTTCGTTCACACACACAGATTTTCAGTGTCCAACATACTGGAAAAAGTCAGCCATTACACCAATTAATGTGTCCTCACTAATGTCAATCAACAGCAGTTTAAAACTAAAAAGCCAACACATATGCAGACATATTTAATTTCAATTACATAGTTGCAATTAGTGATAACTATAAAGTTTTAGCTGTCGAATACATAAAGTGCATTTCACATTAAATGTGCGCACATGAAATGCAAATTAATTTATCGAGAAGTCAAACAACATAAAATAAAAAAAGTATAAAAACCAACAAGTGACGCAAATCTGCGGCCAGGCGGCAACCACAACAATTTCGCTCTAATAATTTTAAGCATTGCATAATAAAATAATTCAATAATTAGATAAATAAATGTGAAATTGTTGCCACAAATGAATTGTGCGAACATGGTTTTGACAGCTAATTAATGCATAAAACACACACATTGCTTGTGGCAATGGAATTTGTGTGGTTCATAAAAATTTTAAATTTTAAATGCCCCGAGTTGTTTAAATACTTTTATTAGAAGTTAATTATGTGAAGCAAATTATTCAGCAGCAGTTATTTATGGCATTTTAATAGCTGCTGCGATGGAACCGGGTTATCGATGATGATGAAGTGGCGTGTAGAAGTGGTCGCCATGTCGTATGAGTGACATTTAATAATTAATTCAATTGCCACTTTTGAATGTGTGAAACACTGCCGATGGTTGCACAGTTCGCTGTAATTGTGCGTAATTGAAATTGCTTTAGCTTAATTGGGCGTAAAATTTATGGCAATTTTTTAGAGAAAATGTAGTAAATAGTTTGGAAAAATGCTTATTGTAGATAGATTTTATTTGAAATTTGAAATCGTAAAATTTGTTTACAAGAATATATAGTATGAGGTACTCGTATGTTTTGAACCAATATTAAAATTCAAAATATTTATTTATTATTAATTTTTATTTGAATGTTTTATTTATTTATTTTTTATTATTTTATTTTTTATTATTTTATTTTATTATTATTTATTTATTTATTTTATTTTATTTGTTTTTTTAAGAAATTCAACTTTTTTATTGTTAACAACGTCTATCGAGTAAACTTTGTTAGACTGATTACAAGAGTTAATTTTTAGAAAACAAAAGAACAAAAAAAACAGAAAAAACAAAAAACAATTGCGAGAATTAATTGTTTGAAAAACAGTGCATCCTGTAAATAAGCCATTTAAGTATTTTCTAATTGGTTCTGTTTTATTCTGTCTTAATATAAAATTAATTATTTTAATTTATTTTATAATTCATGTAATTTTTAAAATTTTTTTCCCAGAAATACTTTAAATTAAGAACCTTAAGGCAGGTTCTCACCTTGTGGAACAAAAAAAAACAATTTTTTTTTTGCCTTATCGTGTAGATACACTGCGGGACACTTGATTACCCTCACTTTACTTTGTTAGCTAAGATTTTTGTGATGAAGTCAAAAACTTTTTTTTTAATGTCAAAATTTTCTGGACACTTAGTTACATGTGTTCCTGTTTTTGAACCGCCAAAATTGTATGTAAAATGATGATGAACCACATTTTTGTCCTTTTAAGCATATTTCAAGTGGGACACTTGATTACCCTCATTGCAGTTTTAGACCTGTAACAAGTGTTAGAAGGTAGGATTCGTGTAAATTGGTTTGAAAAACTAAATTGAAAGTATTAGACATATAATTTTTGTGAAATTTACAGACGGCAGATGCAATGGCCCGCGGTAAAACCTTAAAAGAATTGGAAAGGGGACGAATTTCGGCGTACAAGGAGGAAACATAAGTAACCGCGAAATCGCTCACAGAATCGATCGCGATCCATGGGTGGTAAACCATTTTCTTAAAACACCCACAACTTATGGCAAAAACCGCAAAGGTCGTACCGCAACAGCAACTTCTCTTAGAGAGAGAAGAGCAGATCTTCGTGAAGCGTCCAATTCCTCTGCGTCTGCGGGTCACATACGAGGTCTAACCAGGATGACAGCCAGTGTCAGCACTGTCCACAGAGTAATTAAGCAGTTTCCTTACATCAAACGCAAAAGGCTGCAAAAAAAAACCACGTTTACTGCAAAGTCACAAAACGGCACGCTTAGAGTTCGCGCGAACTCATCTCAGTTGGCAGCAGGAGTGGAAGTCAGTCGTCTTTTCCGACGAAAAGAAATTTAATTTGGCCGGACCCAATGGCTTCCAACACTATTTTCACGATCTAAGAAAATCTGAACGATTTTTGTCGCGGCGTCATTCAGCAGCATTCTCAGTTATGTTGTCGGCAGCAATGTCGGCCCATGGCGCAATAAATTTAACAATATTGGAAGGGCGCCCAGTTTCACAGAATTATATGGAAATGTTGGAGATTGGATTTGTAAACTTTGACGAAATATTCGCGGGGAAACGCGGGATTTTCCAGCATGATAACGCTGCCATTCACACCGCTAGTTGGTGAAGGATTGGTTTGAAGCGGAAAATGTTAATGAAATAGATTGGTCTGCATTCTCCTCCGATCCAAACATAATCGAAAATGTTTGGGGATGGTTGACACGTAAAATTTATGCAGATGGCGTCTTATAGACACAATTGAAAACTCATTTTCCGAAATCCCTGAAAATTATCTTACATCGTTGGACAACTCTTCGCCTTCTCGTCTTTTTAAGGTTATTCGCAGTAATGGTGTCCATACAAAACATTAGTAATAAAAAATTAATAAATGTAATGAAGAATTACCTCTAGTTTCTTTGTTTTCTATGAGTGAGGGTAATCAAGTGTCCCACTTAAAATAGGCTTAAAAGGACAAAAATGTGGTTTATCATCATTTTACATACAATTTTGGCGGTTCAAAAACAGGAACTCATGTAACTAAGTGTCCAGAAAATTTTGACATTAAAAAAAAAAATTTTGACTTCATAACAAAAATCTTAGCTAACAAAATAAAGTGAGGGTAATCAAGTGTCCCGCAGTGTATATGTTTCAAAAATGTGCTCCAGAAATTTCAGATAAAAATCTGAAAAATTACAAAAGTCACAGGCCGTTACATAGAGCAGTGTAGAGCACCGGCCAAGCGCGCTTTAAACTTTAAACGCGTTTTTCTCAGAGTCACATTTTCGGACCTTACGGAAGTGATTGAAGGCGCTGGAATGAACCAATCGTCACCAAATGTTCTTTAGGGTTTTTTCTAATAAACGAACTACGATCAGCCAAAAATATCTTAATGATCTTAGTTCATTCAATAGATAATACGGTGCACATTAAGAATGTGTTCGATTTTTGTGTTTCCGATCACGGGTTTTGACGGAATCACTTCCGGTAGCGGGACACCTCCTCGCCGACATGCCGCCACTGATGGACGCCCCCTCCCCCCTTTTTTTGATTCATTCAATTTTAAAAATTGTATTCTCTAAATAAATGTGTGTTCATATCCACAAACAATTTTCAGCGTTGTATCTTTAACCGTTTTCTCAAAAAAAATTCCTAAAAAAATCCACTTTTTCGGATCCACAAGGTGAGAACCTGCCTTAATGACTCTAAAAACTTGCTATGGTTTCAAAATGTTTTGCTTTTTATATTTTCGGCTGCATGGCTTGGGAAATCTTTCTATAAATATTCATAGCATTACTGCACAATAGAAATTTAATTATTAAAAATCTATTCTTTTTCCAATAAATAGAATTAGTAATCTGTAAAGCACGTTGTGTAAGTGAAAAAAGGCAAGTTTAAGAGCTTTTCTTCCATTAAGACAAAAATACTTTTAGATTTTAGCTATGTTATTGTTTGAGTCAGGTTGGTTTGAACGCACATCAAGGATGGACAAAAGCAAAGGAAATAATACGCCATATTTTACAGTTTTTCTTCAAAAAAGTCAAAACATTTTTAAAGAAGATAGATTAGATAAGACAGTTAGACAGTTTTGTCATTGCTGGACTCCGGTTTGGTTGAATGCGTCAAAGATGACCACCAGCAAACAGAAAAAAACGCCATATATTTTTTATTTTTTCTTCACTAAAGGCAACACTACTTTTAGATACTTTTAAATAGATTAGATAGGAAGATATGATTTCGTACTAAAAAATCATCTTAGACAGTTTTGTGATGGTTTAATTCTGTTTTGTTTGACTGCGTTTCAAATATGGACACCAGCAGAGAAAAAATTTGCCATATTTAACAGTTTTGCTTTAATAAAGGCAAAAACACTTTTTTATAAGACAGATTAGATAGTAAGATACGATTTCGAATTAAAGAACCTCTCAGAGGGTTTTGTAATTATTTGACTCAATTTTGTTTGAATGCACATCGAAGATGGACACCAGCAAAGAAAAAATAATATGCCATATTTTACTGTTTTTCTTCGATAAAGATAGATAAGATAAATAGATTAAATAAGAAGATACAATTTCGTATTGAGAAAACTTCTCAGACAGTTTTCTTATTGTTTGACTCAGTTTTTTAGAGTTTACACCAGCAGATATGGACACCAGCAAATAAATTAAGCCATGTTTTATAGTTTTTCTACAGCCAGGTTGGAATTACTTGAATGAGTATGAATACGAAAAGAAGTTCAGTTGTGGGTGTTACACAAGTGAACGTAAAAAAGCTCATGGGCCGAATTTGTAAATTTCCAACCAAATCAACAACTTTCTTAAGCGAATGATGCCTGGTAATTAAAATTGGATCAATTATATGAATGTGAAGCGAGAACGGGCGCCAAGCGAACAACGCCAAGAACGGGTTTTTCTTGTGTTTTCTGGCATTGGCAGGGAATCATCTACTATGACCGGTTCCCCTATGGCCAAACTCTTAATTCGGATTTGTACTGTCAACAATTGAACTAGAAACAGTTGAAAGAAGCATTCGCTTAGAAGCGGCCAGCTTTGGCTAATAGGAAAGAAAATTTGTTCCATGAGGACAACGCCAGGCCACACAAATCGATTATGACTCGCCACAGAAGCTCCCACAGTTTGGTTGGGAGATTCGTATGCATCCACCTTGCAGTTTGCACCTTTTAGGAATTGGTCTCCACCTTTTTTGGTGTATGGTATATTATTTTGCAGGTAAACAATTTACTTCAAGAGAAGCTTGTGAAAGTCGATTAGTCGACCAGTTTGTTGTCAATAATAAAAAAGTCATAATGGAATTATCTTCCAAATTGCAACAAGTTGTGGAACAAAACAATGCATATTTGACTCAAACAATGCTAAATAAAGCCTTTTAGTTTTCTTTTTACTACACTTTACGTAACGATCTACTTTAACGTGAAGCATTCTTGCCTTCTCGCAACATTTCATAAAATGCTCCACTTTCTCAAAAACTCCAAACAAACTGCCAATAAATAAACCTAACACAAACTTTACACACTGCTTCGCCATAAAGTTGCCAACAATTTTGCTAATAATTGCTACGTATTTAACTGCAGCACCAGATTGTTGTGGCGTATCGTCTGCGTCAACATTTCATGGCCGACGCGCTGCGGCAATCAAGTTAAAAGAGCACTCAGGCGCGGCGCCGCTACCTGCAACAATCATGTGTCAGCAATGCCAGCAGCCAGTTGAGTACAACTTTAATGAATTTATGCAGTGCGACGCGCAACGAAAAAGCTGAAATGAAAGGATGGAAATGCCTGCAGTTCACTCTGCCTTTGACTGCTATGCGCGATGTCTCGTTCGCTTGGTGGGAGAGAGGCTGGGAGTGGGGGCAGTAATTTCATTATGGCACTAAAAGCGAAAACGTGTTAATAGTAACCGACAAAGCATTGCAGCAAAACAAGTAAAAGTTTCAGAGTTGAAATTTGATTTGAAGTTGAGAAGTAAACAACAACAACAAAATAACAAGGAAAATAAAACAGACACTAGTGGTATGAGTAATTTTGGTGTGAATTATTTATTTTCCCTCTGACGTCACTTTTTTAAAAAGACTTTAAAATTTCAAGGACATGTTTATTTCAAAAATGTTTTTGTAGAATAACAAAATGGTTCTATAAATACGAGAGAAATGTATAAAATTTTTTATATCTTAAACTAATAAAGTTAGAAGGACAAAATTCAAGGGTGTAGTAGTGTACGTATTAGTCCTTAAGATGTATTTTTTTCAAAAAAACTATTGGAAATTTCCAAGGATATTCAAGGATAAAGTTTTAAAAGGACATTTTCAAAACCTCTTCGTCCTTTTGCCCCAAAACATTACATTTTCTAAGATTTTTTTTCCTCTTTCATTTGATACCCATATTGTTATTCTTTGATGCGCTCAATTTATAAAATAATTTTTTTAAATAAACATGTCCTTGAAAGTTCAAAGTCCTTTTAAAAAAATCCTGAGAAAAATCTAAAAACGCAGTTTTACTACATTTGGCCCCCTTGTTTCGCGAGTATATAAATTTGTTCGTGCGTAAAATTTGTTGTCGCACGGTGTTATACAAAAACAAAATACACGCACGAAACTACCGAGTACCGAACCAACAACCTAGCGAGCTCAGTGTGAATACCCCTATTATAACATAAATAACTTAAGTAATAGAATACAAAATGACCTTGAATTCTATAAATAGTAACCATAAAATAATTATAAAATTTGCTTGTAACAGTTTTTGTCGTAAGCACTTTAAAATTGTTTCGTAAAATGGTTGGTTGCAAATCAAATTAAAATCTAATGTTTCAACATTAGAGCATTGAAGGCGTTGAATGTTCAACGTGTTTGTTCCACACTCAGTCAGCAACGCTTTGGTGCAGTTGTTCTTCTATTTTTTGTTGTTGTAGTGACAGCAGAAACCACCACAAGCGCTGCTGTGACGCCAGTAAGTATGCAACACAAGTGTCGTTGCATAAATGCACACAAAAGCAAAATCGTTCGAACAGAAACCGCTGAAGGGTGACATAAAGGAAGGAGAAGGTCGAGAGTAGCAAAGGAGTGACTGAAGCATGTGACTACTTGTAATAGCTGAGTGTGTGTGGGTGTGTTTTGGAGTGTCAAATTTAGAAATGGTTTGGCGTTTAAAGTCTGCGCAGTTGATGTGCTGGTGTGTGCCTGTTTACGAGTTATATATGTACGAGTACATATACAGACATACATACACACTATGTATGTATGTAGAAGTCACACCATATGCTCGTAGCTTGGCTTTCAAAACAACAAACTGCAGACGCCAGAAAGCAGGCATCGAATGACACATGGGAGTACACTGACGAACGTAAAACGAACTGAGAAAACTGAGAAATTGCATACAGACTCGTGCAGTGATGTGAGACCCTTCTGTGTGGAAAAAAGTTTCCTGTTGACTACTTTCTCTACTGCATTCTGGTTGCAGTCAATGGCTTACCGCAGCTAAATGACTTTGTGGGTGAGTGTGTCTGTGTAGTTTGTGCCAGTGTCACAGTGAAAGGCGGCACTTAAGTGTTTGAAAAGTCGATGCGTGCTGCACATGAAAGCCACCAACGCCAACGCCAAAGCATATGGTAATATTTTTGTTTCCTACATCGCACACGTTTACATACTCACTTAACACATACATACATACAAATTTACATACTGGTGCGCTTCAATGACTACATATATGGCAAACTTATATGTGATGGGTGTGTCTGCACTTGCAAGACACAAGCGGTTCGTTTCGCTTTGGATTTGCTTGTTTGTTTATTTATTTGTCTGCTAGTGTGTTGTTGTTGGAAGAAAGTAGTGCAAACAGCGCCATTCAGTAAGGAAAATACAATAAATTGACATGGGTATTTGTGTTGATGAGTTTAGCAAGCGAATTCAATTCAACAAATTGCGTCGACCTTTCGCAGACAGCAATGCAAAAATACAAGTAGAATAAAAATAGAAAACCCTTATGTCTGTGAAAATGTGTAAATGTATTAAAATTCCAATAAAATGTGCTGGTACTTGCAGACCCTATTGAAATGTGCGATAAATCACAAAAAAATAATCAACCAATCTGTGACTGCCAATTGATTTGTGCTCTGCATCAATTCATGGTACGCGGTTGCGTATGAGTAACATTTGTGAATTTGTGATTTAGTTGCACTAAAAAACGTAATCAAGTCAGAAAACAAAGCAAAGCATAGCAAAGTGAAATTAGAGGAGAACATGAAAAATGCGAAATGTCAACATTGGCGTTGATGAGTTGAGTTCTATTGATTGATGACGTTGTGTATGTTTGGACGAAAAGAAGCGTTGACCTTTTGCCATCATCATTTGTATCTACTAAAATTTGTTCTAGTTTTCCTCTACCACGAATGTAAATATTTAAATAATTGTTTTTAAATGTGTATTTAATAAAAACTCTCAAGTTCTTTCAAAATCATTTGGGATCAGGAAATCTAAAATTGAATTAGCTATGTTACAACGAATGATTTCTAAGCGTCAATGATGAGTAAAGAGTATTGTTGAAGCGTGTAATTGTATCTTTTTTCAAACTGCCACTATTTAAAATTTTAAAATATCTCAATTTGATTATATTTGAAAGCAATGTAATAAAATGTCTGCACCAAACCGAGCGACTGAATGCATTTGGTCGTTTCTTTGTTCACATATCTGATTGAGATTATACAAACAGACAAAGGTAAGTATGGCAACACGAACGGACAAAGGCTAATATGGCAACCCGCACTAAGAAGGAGGAGAAAATATTGAACGATACGCTTACCACAAAGTGACTGACACCGTAGACAAACAAATCTAGTGCATCTGAGTTTCAAAAGCAGACAAGGACGGACGTCATGGCGGCAACATTTTAATTCATACTTAAAAATTAAGTAGTAAGTCTTGTAGAAAGTCATGTCTTTTCTATTCATCCGATAATGGACCTTGTTGCTTGGAGATCAGTCTAATCTCTTTTGTACTTATGTTCCTCCATTTACTGCTCCCACACTTGGCCGGTCATATTTTTAAAAATTTATTGTTCATACAGTTTTATTTACTATCTAACTTACGAATAAGCCTACCGTCACCTGAAAACCATCACGTTTTGTTTATCCGCTCAGCCGACTGTCCAAACATTTTCCATCCGAAGCTGTGTTTTTAAAATAAAATGTATTGATGTATCGCAATGTTACCAAGTCTACTCCAGATAAAGTCTGCAACCCCATAGGATGCGAAACAAACTAAGCAAAGGGGTTGGCAGTGTTCATTGAAAGGGAAAACACCAAACTGCTGGGTATGCTTTCCCATGGTCCAGGGACCCGTTGGGACTGCTACGGTTGAGACGTTTGTATGGCAACTCAGACCAGTAGCTGATTGGTTCACTTAGATTTGGTTTAGATTTAGATTTAGGATTTCGTTTTGGCCAACATTCTCAAGAAATTTTATGGCCCACTGTCGATTCGCTGGGTGAAGGTAGTCTTAGTTAGAAGTCTTAGTTCAAATCCCAGTCATACAAGTATTATATTTGGAATCAGATTTTTACCATGAAATTTTACAATCATATCGTCCACTGCCTATTCGCTAAACTAGCTTCGTTGCAAATCTTAGTTCAAATCAAAGTCATAGAAGAATTTCGGATTATATTCTGTTCTTATAAAGATTAATCTTTGACTTGTAACTATTTTAATTGGGATTATTATTTCATATCTAATGCTCATTGTATTAGATATATAGTGTTAGTGGTATAATTCTCTTTAGATGCTATTCTGCACTCAGACTTTGTCACAATAGTTTGGATTACTGTGCGAAGGAAGTTGCACTTTCATTCCGATTCTTAGACCTTTTTATATAAGTGGTGAAATGCCTAACAGTGACTTATCAGAAGCTGAACTGTTGCATATCAATTATTTCAGCGAGAAGGAGAATTTGTTATGTAATTAAATTTGTGTTTCTCTTCTGTTGCTCAGCCTTAAAACAGCGGGTAAGACGATCTTGAAGAGTTGATTAGTGGAAATGTTCAAGTCTTTGATTCTCTCTTTAGTGCTGCCAGATCAGGAGCTTTCCTTCTAGATTTAGGAGATTTTCTTCTAGATTAAGAAGAAGAATTGTTGATAAGGAAGCTTAGGTGATTTTGATGGTGATACACTTGGTATCATTAAAGGCACTGAAGCCTTGAATATTGAAAGCTAAGTGTCTAATATAATTTAATTTTGTGTATATTTTATGCAATGACTACTGAATGACTGAATTTCATACAGATATCATTTTTATATGTTTTTTTTGTGTTAAGTTGTTGTAAAGTTGAACCTGAATAAATAAAAAGGCTGCAATAGAAAAACTAAATATATTTTTATTTTTTTATGAGAAGTTTAGTTCTTTAGTTTATAATGAAAAAAATTATTTAAAAAAAATTTTTCGGAGGAAATTTCAGTTGTTTTTTTGAAGATTTAGGAGAAAGCTATTTCAGGAATCTAGCCACACTGGCTCGGTAGTCTAGTGGTCTCGTGCAGGCTTTGGCACAACAGAGGCTCTCAGTTCGCTTCGTAGTTTGCTCTATCGCCATCCATAAGAAGTAGAAGAGAATTACAAGCAAGACACTCTCTTGGCCAGCTGTGACACAGCCTCTAAGTGGAAGAGCAAAACTACTAACCGTTGTTCGAAGTTGGCGTTTAACCGTACATCCCTTCCTTTCTTTTTCCATCCGTTTCAAATGTAATGTTAAATGAATTGCGTTTTCTGGCCCAAGTAGGTGTAGTTCGTATCGCTGGATTGTGTCAAAATAAAATATGGAAAGTCTTCAATGCAATTCACCACCGTATTCACTTTATTAACAAATTTACACTCCATTGTTTTTAAACTTGCCACTCTTTTTCGCTTCGCTCATCTACTTGCATTTCAAAACTATACTGGCTAACTGTGCTATACCCAACTGCCTTTTATATAATTGTTTTAACGGAGCGCAACTCGTTCTCGAACATTCCAGCATCGCCTTGAATCATCCAATAAAATTACTATGCTCCTAAAAGTATGCAATGCTGCTGAAGCCGACAATAGTCCATTCAGTTGTGATTGTTTCGTCTTGCCTATCCTAGAGGCCTGCAGTTGCACCGAGCGAGCTGCATGATCGTCACAAGATGTCATAAGACATGTTGAAAAGACAATCTTGCATAAACATTTAAAACAGGTAGAATTTGTGGGACGTGTGTTTTATTGAGACTATTATTTATTCTTAACTAAGCCTATTATGTTAGCTAAGCCTATTATTCGAGGTCCACGTCCAATCAGTACCCAAGTGTTTGCATCCAGGTCCTAATATTGTAACGATAAAGCACCCTGTCGCTGTAAATGCTTTTACGGGCATACTTTCAGGCACGCACTTTTAGAATACGGCCGGTTTGCTATAATTTCGATCTGGCAAGGATGGCTCGCGATAGTAGTGGACATTTTTAGTCCAATTGGAATGTGCGAGAACCATTCGCGCGACAAGCAGTCAAGTACTTGAGCAAGCAAAGGTGCCACAGGAGTAGTCCAAGAAGTATTAAGTGTAGAGACAGTAAAGAGTGAATTTATAAATAAAGTGATAGCTGGTTTTTGACTGCGTTTAAAAATTGAAGTGTGTTTTATTTTAAATTGCACAATCCAATGAGACGAACCAGCCTGCAGAACTAATTTTCGTAACAATACGTGGGCAGTCCGATAAGTACTTACCCCACCGCCCGATGGTGCCACAATCGTAAGAGGAATTTACTATCGTGTAGTACATCCTCGTAGACGGCTACTTTCTAAATTTCAGCCATATTGGATTTGTTGTTTTGTTTTGACCACGTGTGGAAACGAACGTGTCCGCGGATTTTAGAAAAATGGAAAAAGAGCAATATCGGTCGGTGATTCGCATTAGGCCACGAACAGCTGCCCCATCCACCGTATTCTCCAGATTTGGCCCCGTGTGACTTCTTTTTGTTTCCAAACTTGAAAAATTCACTCGTTGGGCAGAAATTTGAGTCGAATGAGGAGGTTTTCGCCGCCATGGAGGCCTCCAGAAAACGCCTTTTTCAGACGGGTTAAAGAAGTTTGAGCATCGCTGGGTCAAGTGTCTCGAGTTGAAAGGAGACTACGTTGAGAAATAAATTGCCACTTTTTCAAAATTTTCGTTTTTCTCTTGTAGGCTAAGTACTTATCGGACCACCCACGTATGTATTATATTGTAGGTTGGTTGGTTGAATCAAGTGTCGATGTTCCAACATCCAATTAGCGGATTGGCGCCGTTTTGATACCACTATTCCCGGTAGGTACCCTAAGGTATATTGTCTGGTGTCATCTGGACTTATATATATACTTATTATATTCTAGACTAGAATAGACATTAGCATTGGTAATCATTACAGTATTGATAACCTAAAATAAAAACTGAAACTTTCTAAGACTGCAACTAAGAATCAGAGTGATAACTTTAAACTTAGTTGTGGATTAAACCTCAAGAATATCTAAGCTTGACATCAAAATTGACTAAAATCTATGTAAACTTTAAGTATGGATAAAAGTTGTCTCTTAATTTTTCAGACACCGAACCTAACCTCAAAAGAATTAAATATTTTGAAATCCTCATCAACGTTTGAGGCATTGTGAGCAAATGAAAATATTGTGAAAAATGAATGCAGCACAACGAACGCAAATGTAAGACAAATGCTTTAAGCTGCACATATCAATTTGTCAATTCGCTACAACAACACTAATGTCACGAAAAAAAATATTCAAAATAACAAATAATACGAAAATAATGCAAGCACAAAAGCAACAATGCTGACTACTGTCAACAGTCAAATACAAATATATTTATTTAGCACGTGTGCTGAAATAATACAGCAGCGAGTGGATCATGTTTTGGTCGCTTCAGTATTCACTCGTGGAGATAAATTGATGTGGCAACTTATTGGCTCAACACTTGAATAGAGCAAATTGCCATTAATGGCGACAAACAGTAGACGTGACAATTTAACTAAACAATGTCAAAAAATTTGCCAAGTGAAATGCATGAAAGTATTATTCAGTTGTAATTTGGCATTGAGTGTTAAAAATTGTATGGCAGTTAATTTTAATTTTTGTGAAAAAAGCCACAACCAAAAACTCAATCAATTTCTATGTGGCTGCCAACTCCAACAACCAAACAAGTGCGCACGAAAAAGCTAAAATTGGCTGACGAACCTTGCACTTGCATGAGTAGCGCAAAACTTTCTCTAAACCACAAATTGCGTGCACGTAATTTTTGACTATGCATTGCTCATGTTTTGCCTGCTTGGCTTTGTGCTGATTTTTGTAGGCAGCCGCAGGAAAGATGATGCCTCATAAATGCGTTTTGAAATTCAAATCAAAATTGCAATCAACAGTGAAATTCAAGAGAATGGATGCACGGCTAATGAAATTGGCGAAAGAGCAAATTAAAATGTTGCGTGTACGCCACGTGGTGCGTGATTTATATTTAGTCTGAAAATGTAGTTTTTTCTTGCCACTAATTAATTAATTCGCTGTTGCAGCTAACTTTGTATTGCTTTTCATGTTTTCCAAACTATACAGCAACGTTATTGCACACACACACAATGACAAAATCGAGTGCGTGGCTATGAAAATGCTTGAGCTCTGAAGCTGAAATAATGCTGCCGCAAACTGTAATATAAGGTTTCCCATTTTCATTATCAATTTTGTTTCAAATTGCATTCATTCATTCAAAATTTTGTGAATTGAAAATTCCTATTAAAATTCTTGAAATATTTGTATGTAAATAAGTGTGTTTGTGTGTTTATAATTTGATAATAATGATGAATGGAAAATTAATTAGGCTTACAGCTGTGCGCAATTGTTCTAATTTTGCTAATTATTATTAATGCCGTAAACAATTTGTGCAGCATTTCATTATGAAAGTTTTATTATGGAAGTTTCGCATGAAGCATTTGAATTTCTCAGCAGTTGCCACATGAACGCTGCAATGTTCCGTATGGTAAATGAGAATGTAAATGTGCAGAAACTGGCATACAGCGTATGCGCACAACATTGCGTATGAGTGACCTTGTTAGCAGACGCAGCAGCTGCAGATACTTGGGCCAACTAGCAACGTACAAGACGGCAATGTAGCAACGCAGAGATACGAAAAGCAATAAATAAATAAGTGAATGGCAGTGCAGATGTTTAATGCAACATCAGATTGCAGAAACTCACATTCCATGAAATCATATTCCATGAAGACGAGTGGCGCACACAGGTTTCATTTGGGGAGGTCACAGGGGTTTGTACACAACTTTTGAGCCCAATACCATTTGAAAACTTATTTTTAATTTTTGTAATAATTAAAAATTTGTACCACCACCCCTTGTAAGCGCCACTGCATAGAGGTGAAATTATGAAAATGTTTTGAAAAGAAATTCTTAAGATCGCAAATTAAAGTGCAACTTAAGTTTTGGCATTTCAATTGCACTGAGAAGAACACAAAACAGACACACACACACACGCACTTACATAAACATACTCATTACATAAAAGTACTAGTAACGCGCCATACAACGTTGTAGTTTTCAAAAAACCGTGTTCAAAGAGTATAAAAAAATCGAAAAAATTTGGCAAACATTGAACAAAAAGACAAAAGCCAACATCTCGCTTTCAACTCACAGCAACCTCTGCTATCTAATCACATACTAAGTATGTAAGTACGTGTGCACTGTGCTGCTTGAAACATTTCTATACTCGCTGCCGGGAAGCCACACACAAAGCACATTGACTTACAGCACTTTGCAGAGAGTGAAAGTCTGTCACACTTGTGTGTATGCAACAAGCCATTGAAATTTTAGGGGGGTGTGTCACACACACACACACACAAACACACTCAGCTACATGCGTTAATATGCACTTACGTAGACTTATGTGACTCTGACATTTCCTTTAAAAGGAGCATGCGGCATTTTTGCAATGTCAAGTTGTCAGTTAAGTTGTTCAAAAATAAAATACTGAAAGCGGTTAGCCAGCTTAAGTGCAGCTTTAAGTCGTTGTCAATGCAATACGCGCATAATGCACAGTTGACTTAAGTCTGACACTACAGAGATACTTTGCGGCTTTGGCAAAGAGATTTATGCAGCTCAGTCAGAAGTGCCGGATTGTCGGTGAAGGTGAAGTTGAAATGTGTCAGAACCACTATTGATAATTTTTGGATATTGAAAAACCTTTGCTATGACAGCTTTTTGAAGATTTTAAAGATTATTTCAATTACTTAAGTAAATATGAAATACTTTTAGTAAGCAAGCGAGTAATAGCTGAGAAAGAACTTATTTAAAACAAGTACACAAAAAGAGGCAGTCGGTTTAATCAAAGTCTGAAAACTCAGAGAGTAAGTTGAAAATTAAAACTTAAAAAAAAACTTAAAACAAACAAACAAAAATACTAATAATAAAAAAAAAAATTAAAAAAAAATATCAGGTGTACAACTTTGCTTCCGCCGTTTTCCGATAGGTGGCTGTACCGGCTGAGGCTGGTTGAAATACATAGATGGTAATGCCTTTAAAGTGAGTGTGGATAGTGCGTAACGAATTGTCATCGTCGTTTCAGTGACAGTTGTTCTTGTTTTCGTATTATTCACGCTCGAAAATGTCCGTTTATGTGCCCAATTCTCGCCATTTGCGGGAAGTTTTACTTTTCTGTTACAATTAGAAAAAAAATGCAGCTGAAGCGCATCGAATGCTCTCAGAAACTTACGGTGATGCTGCTCTGAGTGAAAGAACGTGTCGGGAGTGGTTTCAACGTTTTAAAAATGGTGATTTCGACATGACAAAGTCATCCTCCAACACGACAATGCTCAGCCTCACGTCGCAAAAGTGGTCAAAAAGTACCTGGAAACGCTGAAATGGGAAGTCTTGCCCCACCCGCCGTATTCCCCAGATGTCGCCCCTTCTGACTTCCACCTATTCCGTTCGATGGCACACGGCCTGGCAGATCAACATTTTCAATCCTTCGAAGAATTGGAAAAATGGATTGCTTCATGGATAGCGTCAAAAGAGGACTCCTTTTTTTCGAGCCGGGATCCGAAAATTGCCGGAAAGATGGGAGAAAGTTGTCGCTAGCGACGGACAATACTTTGAATAATACATCTGTAAGCACTTTTTCGCAATAAAGCTTTTAATTTTGGAAAAAAACGGCGGAAGCAAAGTTGTACACCTGATAATAATACAAAATTTTTAAAAAATGTTAAAATACCAAAGATTTGCAAGAAAATGTGACAATCTTGAGTACTATAAGTTAGCTTATAATCACTCAATTTAATGATTTTGTGTAATCAGAATATTGGGAATATGTGAAGGGTTAAAGTGTTCTACTAATCAGTGTTCGTCAGTCAATAACACAAAAATTTACAAAAATTGGGTTCATCGCGTGCTCAAAAAAACAAAAGTATTTTTTAGACTAATCTGTGACTGCTGAATAGGAAACTGAAAATCAAAAAATTTTCTTAAGAAGCGTTTTCGAAAAATCTTCGAAAAGCCCCTCTTATTTCTGTTATAAGCACATATCTCGTAAACCAACCATCCGACTCGTTCAGAAGGTAATGAAATGATAAATACAAATATAATAAATTTTTCTAAAAAGCCAAAGGTCAAATCAATTACAATTGTTTCGGTTTAATGAAATTAACTTTACTCATACGCTGTACTGTTTAAAGTTTTGAACATAGAATGTTTTATGTTTTAGTCAGCGCTAACCGGTTTAGTTACAGTTCTATCACTTAGTTATAGGTTTGCTTTGTGTAATTTAAATATTTTGAAAATGTAAAATGTAGCGTTTCGCTATTAGAAGTCAGTCAGACAATGAAATATTTGAGAATAATTTTGCTATTATTATTATTATTAAAATGTAGAGAGCTTTCAGAAAAGTAGTCACGTAGAACTATGAAAGCTCTCAAAACACTTTTCCCTAACTAATCCCAATAGGTATATAGTCCTGTTGGTCCTAAGTTTGTCAATGATCATCTAAGACTGCAAACATATCATAAAACGGTGCCAGTAATCGACGTGCTTGCAGCCTTGTGACCAGATAAGCTGCAGTCAATCACTAGTTCATGTCTTACGAAGCGAAACGTGGATTCAGCTTGTTTGCCTTTTCGTCGGCCTCTTCATCAAATGGCCCAATCACTCACAGAAATATTACGATATTGGCGTTCAGTCTGTAGACTGTTGGATTTTTTTGTATTATTGAACAAGCTTTGATAGCCGCTTGATAGCCCTCCACCGTGGCTCAAGCGCTGCTATCAAAATGGTTAACACTGCTGCTTGAAAAACGGAAGTCTAACTGCCCAGTGACAGGAAAACTTGAATGTTATGAGTGTCAGAATAGATTCCAGCGTCAGAATCAGAGCTCATTATAACCCACCGGTGTACACCACTGCCGCATCAGGCTTAAAGCACCTCGAGTAGTTGTTCGTACATTCCAATCGATCAGCGATAAGGGTGGATCCTATCACGATGTGCCCTCAGATCATTGGGCATTTCGCAGTTAAAAGAGTTCTGAGTACTCTGCCGGGTTCATCTCTCCTGTCTTTCCTTAATGTTGAAGATAAGTGCCCTGCCAAGCAGCATAACGTTTCACTTCGAATTAAATTTTTCCCTGGCAAATCAAGTGGCTGTGGCAGCTTGGGCAGCTCAAAACTTAAATTAATAAAAATGTATAAATTGCAGATTATGCGCTTTAATGCCGCCGCACCAATGTCAAAGTTTCACTGGTTTATATGCAACAATGTTGTTGCAGTCTAAATAATTAACAAAAATATACGCGCTCATGTGTATTTACACTACCGGCGTATGTTTGTGTGCATGGCTGTGTGTAAATAGTCGCATGCAAATACAAGTTATGGTTCCAACGGGAACCGGTTCAAAAAGTTATCAAGTCGGGCAGCCACCAACAAGGCTGCGCCGATCTTGTTCAATCAAACACCGCGATTATCAACGTTATAAAATTTATTGTGCTCCGATCGAGCTCCAAACTAAGAGTGAGTACAATGTGTTGCTTAATCCTACTCGTAACCTATGTCCGGCACCGCTCCCATGGTGACGGCGATTCGCTGAGGTAGGCGATCCCACGGTGGACGCGGCGCGTGTGCTGTGTCAGCGCCTTGGCGTGCTGGTGTGGCGTAGCGAGGATCAGGTTGCAGCTCGAAGAGCGCTGACCATACACGCTGCCGAGGTCGCTGGTCACGTTGCTGCGCGCGTGTGGTAAGCAGCGCGGGAAAGTGCTGGCGTTGCATATTGCCGAGGTCGCTGGTCACGTTGCTGCGCGCGTGTGGTAAGCAGCGCGGGAAAGTGCTGGCGTTGCATATTAGTTGGCCAGTGGTGGCCCCGTGCTAACTGCCCCCCCTTCAAAAGTCTGCGTCCCGCTGACTATGGTTGCCAGAGGATGTTGCGTGGCAGCTTGGGCTCCCGCTGGTTCCTGGAGTGGCGGGATGCCCGTCTTCATCGTTAGTCTTCGCCAAAAGAGGTATGCCAAGCAAGCCATTACTGAAAAGATCAGAGAATCTGCAACGACAGAAAGGTTAGTCATATTCTTCAGGTGCCCCATGTACTTGAAGTTTTGTAAGTGGCCATCGTGCACATATTCTAAGGTTGGCTTTAGACCGCGATTCGTTATGTTGTGGAGGACTGGCGGTAGTGCCAAGAGTCTTGTCACGGATCTGCTAGAATAAGTCTCGTTTCCCAACTCGATGGTTTCGTTGTTTAGCTGGATGACGAAGGTTCCCTCCAATAATCTGGTGTAATTTTCTGCCCTGATGGTTCCCTTGAAATTGGTGAGAAATAGTGTGTTGTCGTCTATCGTCTCGATCACCTCCTTGTCGCTGGGTACGTAGTGGCATTCAGCGTCGCCTCCTTTAATCACTCGTGGCAGGCAGCTATCTTCGGGCAGCACTTCTATCTCCTCGGGGTAGCAGATCGTTGAATTGCTGATGTGTGTGCACGTTCCGGTGATGCCGAACGTTTCTCTTTGGTTAACCAGCATCTTGGTATAATTGAGAGCTAGTTGTTTGCCCTCTGAGATGGTGGCTCTTGTTGTTAGAAGATGATACCTTTCGTTCTTGGTTTTCGGCAGTGAGAGCACATACAGCAGCAGCGTACCGTTCGTGTAGACTGAAGGCTTCCCATACTCGATAGCTTCAATCGCGTTCTGGTACGGCAACGTCTCTATTTCCGATATAACTTGATTGATCTCTTCCTTGTCGAGGAGGTTAGTGTTCACGATCCCGTTCTTTGCCATTTGGCATGCCCTTACGACTTCATCTACCTGTTCTTTTAGTATAAGCACCTTACTCATAATGTTGCGTCCTGGCTCCATCGTTTCTACGTATTTTGAAACGTTGTTGACCTTCGTTATCATTTCGTTAACCTTGGCTATGACATCACTCGTGGCCTCCAAGATGCCGTTATTGATTTTGTATTGCTGATTGTTGTTCTCCCAGATTTCTTTCTCTGAATTCAGCACCTGATTCCAATCGGTGGCATCGGGTGAACCAGCTATCCATTTCCACGCAGCTCCCAGCCAGTCAATGGAGCGAGTCTTCCTCTTGCTGCTGCGAAGTTCGTCAAGGCGGTCATTAATTTGGTTTACGTAGTAGTCAAAAATAGCCTTGTCTTCTGTGCTCCTCAGCGCGTCTTGGGCCACCGCAGTAATCTTCTTTGCCGCTTCCTTAAGGGATCCTGTATTGATGACGTGCACCATTTTGAAATGCCCACTGATGACCCATGCGTTCCCGTGTTGAATCGTCACCACAGGCGCCTTGTAGTTGAATATCCGGACGCCATTTGCTACCGTCAGGAGGTGTAGCAACCTAGCTTAGGATAGTTGATTAGGTGTAAAATTTGTTAAGACTTATCTGTTAATGTGTTAACTAGTTAGTTAAAAAATTTGTATTAGGTTACTTTTTTGTAGTTAGTGGGAATTGGTATAAGGTATTTTAATATTACAAAATATAATATAGGATAATGATCTGGAGGTCCAGTAACGTATTTTAGGTAGTTATGCACCTATTTTCCTTTTTGTTTAATTAACATTATTTCTTTTCTTTTTTCTTTTTATTTTATTTTCATATATATTCTATGCGCATGGTACCATTCTGTCGTTCTCAAACGGGGAGTTGAGCCCCAATACCTGGGTTCTTCTTGCCAGGTATCTGCCATATTTGTTGGGACTTGGGTACTGCGACGGGTGTGTGATAACATTATTTCTTTTTTCCTATTTGATTTTAACAGTATTCATGATACTTGAATAATTTTTTGTACATCTTAATTTTCTATTTTTACTAAAAAAAACTTGTTCTCTTTTTTTTTTGATTGTTTCTTGACGGTACGTAAAAAGCATATCTCTTTCTTGTGTGTGAGTGTATATTTTGTGCGGTTTTACGTGCAGTTGTATTTTATTTTGTGTGCTGGTGCGAATATGTGCTGGTGTAAGTGCTTATGTGATTGAATTTATCGCATTTTATGTTATACTTATATTGTTACGTATATTCTAGTATATAAGATATTTATTGATTGATTTACTGACGTACTTCAGCGTACAAGATTGCTGGTTGTATTTTATGTGGTCTTTACTAATTTATAAAATTTCTTTTATATTTTAATTGCATATATTTTTTCATATTTTATGTTATTTTATTTTTTTGGAGTGCAACTCTTGATATGGGCCTTGTGAATTCTTCTTCCACTTTCCGTCGTTACTGTCACCCTATTGTCTTTAGATACTATCTCTTTACGGTACAATGGTTTGTTTTTCCCTTTTATTGTCTTGATTGCTACGAAAATTTCCTCGCCCTTCCTATATGTTCTTGGTTTTGACCTTCTTGCATTTCTGCGTGTGTTCTGCAGTCGGAGGTTTTTTCGAATAAGCCCCCTTAAATCATTGTTTACCTTTGCTTGGAAGTCGACTAGATTTTGGTAGTTTATCTTCTGAACTCTATTAAAAAATATATCGCTGGGTCTTTTCTTGGTTACAGAATGTATTGTGTTGTTATATCTGTCAGTAGCGACGTTCACTAGTTCCTTAACCTTAAGGTCAGGATACTCCCTTCTAAGGCATCGGTAAATTTCCAAGATGGTAGAGTGAAGTCGTTCCACTTGCCCATTTACTTCGCTCCTTTGTGAAGGGGTGAAGTAAAGCCGAATCCTCAGAGCTTTTATAAGGTTCTGGATTATGGGACTAATCAGACTCCTTTCATTATCTGCAACCAGAATTTTGGGTACTGTGAAGTAATGTAAAATTTTTATAAGTTTTGACCTAACATGTAGTACGGATCTATCTTTGAGGTGAAACAATTTGGCAAATTTCGAAAATTTATCTATGCAACTCACGAACTTTTCCCCTTGAATTTCCATGATATCCATGTGAAGGATTTCACACGCGTACTTTGGGACGGGGGTTTCTTGGAATTCCGGGTGTGTGGGATGTCTGTCATATTTGTTAATGTTACACACGTCACAGGTGGAGGCATACTTTTTCACAAGACTGTTCATCCTTGGAAAATAGAAGGTTTCTAATATTTGCTCTTTATTTTCTCGCGCATTTCGGTGAGCCCTATTATGCCCCGTTCTTATAATGTAGAATTTGCGCTCTTCAGTTGTCACGTCCTCTACAATTCTTTGCGTGATACGAATTTTGTATTTAGAAAAGTTGTTGACATATATTTCTTGGAGTAGGTGAATGTATTCCTCGGGAATTTTCACTCCATTAATTACATTTGGATTTAATCTCTCTTTAAGAAGCTGTACAAGTTTCCCTTTGTTGAAATATGGTATGGTCAGATAATGGCGTGTGTATCCCGGATGCGGGTTTTCACAGGAGAGGAGTTCTTTACCTATTCTGATGATTATTTGGCATCGAAATGCGTTAATAGGACATTCCACATGCGGAATCAAGTCTGAGCTGTCTTGATCCGCGCTGTGCATCGTGGCACCCTCACTTGCAGTGTCTGTTATTGAATCCTTACCCTCACTTGCTGTATCTGTTATCGAATCGTTACCCTCACTTGCTGTTTGCGTGTCACTTTGACCTTCGATGGCTGTCTCTGTTTCTGAAGTATATTCCCGACCTTCGCTAGCTGTATCCGTATCGCTTGGTTCAGCTCCTGTGGATGCTGTCAAGTGGTTCACATTTGTTTTTAGCCTGGAAAGGGCGTCCGCTACTGAGTTTGATTTACCCGGCTTGTAAATTAACTCGTAGTTATATTCTTCTATCCTAGCTTTCCATCTTTTCAACTTCGCGTTATAGTTCCTATTGCTAAGGGCAAATGTGAGGGGTTGGTGGTCGGTATAAATTCTAATTTTCTTTGCGCCGTACAAGTATGAGCGAAGGTTGTCGAGAGCCCATACTATAGCGAGCATCTCTTTCTCATTTGTCGCGTAGTTTTCTTCTGTCTTGTTCAAAGAGCGCGAGATGTACGCTATTGGCTTATCCTTTCGGGGTTCTCCCTGGGACAGCACGGCACCAATTGCGTAATTTGAGGCGTCAGTTGTCAGATTAAATGATTTTTCGAAGTCTGGAAAAGCGAGTATTTCTGAAGAGGTTAAGAGTTCTTTTAAATTGTTGAACGCTTGCAAAGCCGTTGAATCTAAACTAATAGAAACTTTTCTCGATTGGTTAGCCTTTACTTGAGAATTTTCCCCACGGGTGAGATTTGTGAGTGGTTTTGCTACCTTGGCATAATCTCGAATAAACTTGCGGTAGTACGACGTCATTCCTAGGAATCGTTTCAATTCTTTTAAGTTGCTTGGTGGCAACATTTGTTGGATTGCTGCAACTTTACCTGGGTCGGCCTTGATACCATCAGTCGTAATAATGTATCCTAAAAATTCAACCTCTTCCCTCATAAAGTGTGTTTTTTCCAAGTTTACCCTCAGGTTAGCTTCCAACAATGTTGCAAAGACGGTCTCTATGTTTTGTAGATGCTCGTCCACAGTTTTTCCAAAGACGATTATATCATCGATGTACACGTAGCAAATTTTCCCAATATGCTTCTTCAGTACATCGTCAATCATTCTTTGGAAAATTGCGGGCGCATTCTTAAGACCGAATGGTAGGCGCAAGAATTCGTACTTGCCGTTCATCGTGGAGAACGCAGTTTTAGGGATGTCGGATTCTTTCATCAATATTTGATGAAAGCCTGATGTTAGATCGAGGGTGGTGAAATACTTTGCTGCTCCCAGGCTTACCAGAGTTGAGTTAATATCAGGGATGGGGTACGTGTCAGCTATGGTTACCGCGTTCAGGCGTTTGAAATCGATCACCATTCGGTATTGCTTTTCCCCTGAAGGCTTAGGCTTTTTCGGAACTACCCATATCGGAGAATTGTATGGGCTTTTTGAAGGTCGAATAATGCCTTCAGTTAGGAGTTCATGAACCTGTTTTTCTACTTCCGATCTCATGCACGCCGGGTATGGATAACTTTTGGTGTAAATGGGCTCGTCTGTACTAGTTTTTATCTCTGCCTTGACTGACGTTTCTACACTAACCCCTGCACTGAGTGGCTCAAATAGTTCCGAATATTTTTCCAAAAGTGATTCCAAAGATCTTACTTCCCCGTTTCTCACATTAGGCGTCTGCAACAGGTGCAAGCCTTTCGCGACCCTGTTCCTCAGATTCAATGTAATTCCAGGCTGCAACGTTATTTTGTGGTTTTTTCGGTCTATCACCGCCCCTAGTTGCTTAAGCGTGTCGTCTCCGATTATTCCGTCGAAAGATTTGAGCCCCGGAAGCACATAGAATGTAATTGGGGTCTCAATTCCTACACACTTGAAAAATTTCCCGGTAGTCTTTCTGTTGATGGGAATCGGGCCAGCAACTGTTTGGACAGGGAAAGGAGAATTTACAGGCGAGGATTGTTTAGCCAACTTTGGGCTGACGAAGTTCTTATTGGCCCCCGTATCTATCAGAAAATCCAAAGTTTCCCCGTTCTTGCACGATTTCGAGATGTAGGGTACACTCGAAATTCGTTCCCCCCGAGTTTGTCCGTCTAAATGAAAAACGCAGGGGGATGATCCCCTAAAAAATCCTGATCATCATCTAGGGTTCCAGTATCAGTGTCCTCCTGTGCGTGTTGACTTAGATTTTCTTCTTCGGCTAACGCTTCGAGGTTGAACAGCCGCTGCTGTTTTTGTGGGAAGTTTGCAGAGGCCGCGCGCCTCTTAAACGGATTCATATTATTGGTGTCGGGTCGATTCATATAATTTACCCGCTTGGACTGGATCGACCTGTCCACATCCATTTTTTCTTGTGGCTTAGGGCCCGTCGGTCTGGGAGGTGGAGTAGACTCCATGCTTCCATTTCCCGTGTATCTATTATTTTCAAAGATTGGAGGCATGTTGCGGTAGTTTAATTTTCCCCCATAATCGCTGGGAAACTTATATTGTCTTCGGGGCAGTGGCGGTACCTGATCTGATCCGAAATTTCTGTTCAGAGGAACCGTGACCCTGTTTGTGCTTGCGGTATGAATAATGTTGTTTCGTATTGTTAAATTCTGCATATCCAAGCATGCAGAGTACGCTTCCGGCAAGGTCTTCGGTTTCTGTACTATAAGCATGCGTGACAAGTCGCTGTTCAACCCCCTTATGAAAACGTCCAGAGCTCGGTTCCGGTATGTCTCTATTAGTGCGTTCATTGTCTCTTCGGAGTATGTCTCGCTTTTTATTTTATTAATAATCAATGAAAATTGATGGTTTACGGTCGCATAGAACTCGTCCAGCCTACCTCCTCTTTGCGAGAGTTGGTTTAGCTGGTGTTCCAACGTCCGTATGTCCCTTTTGTCGGCGTAATGAAGAGACAATACCCGTTTTATTTCCTGCCAGTCCGCGTCGAACACGTTGTACGACACCAGCGCTGTGTCGGCACTACCCCTCACTTTTTGGCGGATATGTTGGAGGATTGCCCGGTAGATGGGCTTTCCCCGTACGATTTCATAGTCCTTTAGAATATTTTCCACGCTGTGCACCCACGACACATAGCATACAGGGTTTCCGTCAAAAGTTTGAAGTTCCTTCACACAGTCAGGGAGTCGAGCGATCTCTTTGAGTTCCTGTTCATTTTGAGGTCCGCATAAGGTGGTCAGCTCCGCGCCAGGTTGTGGTTGTGATTCTCCTCGCTCAATCTGGAGAAGTCTCCCCTCAATTCCTTGAAGCGTTGCTCCTAATAAGCCCCTGTTATCTAGCCTATCTTGTTCGACCCTGGATAGTCGTCCCTCTATACCCCTTAGCTGTTCTAACATCCGGTTGACCGCTCCGGTCAATTCGGTCAAAGAGGTTCTCATCTCGTCCATCGTCGGTCAGTTGGAAGAAAAATTCACTCACCTGTTATTTTCCTGTGACTCTAGCCCTTGTGTTGCCTCCGTATATATCCTTTTACTAGCACTTGGCACTCACTTCGCACTTACTTTGCACGCACTGCACACTTTTCAATGATTAGTATTTTTTTATTTCTATTTTTTCTAAAGCTTTTTTGCTTTTGCTAAATTTTTCTGTGTAAAAAAAAATTTTGGTTATATGTTTTATCGTTTATTTGACGTAAGTTTAGTTATGGTCCTTTTACTCACCCTAAGATGAGCATTGAAGGCTTTAGTTAGTTATCCGGTCGTTGGCGAAATTAAATAAAAAATTTTTTTAAGACTGGAGGGTCCCGTGGGAATCGCAGCCTTAGTGTTCACCAACGCCTTTTTTGTTTATGTGCGGGCACCGCCTGGAAGGGTCGTGTTGTCCTGTTTAGTTGTCTGCGTTAACGGATTATTTGCGGACAACCTACTGAGGCACGACTGGCTTCACGTACCGGCTCACTATCGCTTAACGCTTGAGTCGTCCGGAGGATATACTCCGACTCCTCGGGGGAAGCTTGCGAAGAGTGAACTTGTGGTAAGGCGGTCCCTGCTCGGGCGCCAGTTATGGTTCCAACGGGAACCGGTTCAAAAAGTTATCAAGTCGGGCAGCCACCAACAAGGCTGCGCCGATCTTGTTCAATCAAACACCGCGATTATCAACGTTATAAAATTTATTGTGCTCCGATCGAGCTCCAAACTAAGAGTGAGTACAATGTGTTGCTTAATCCTACTCGTAACCTATGTCCGGCACCGCTCCCATGGTGACGGCGATTCGCTGAGGTAGGCGATCCCACGGTGGACGCGGCGCGTGTGCTGTGTCAGCGCCTTGGCGTGCTGGTGTGGCGTAGCGAGGATCAGGTTGCAGCTCGAAGAGCGCTGACCATACACGCTGCCGAGGTCGCTGGTCACGTTGCTGCGCGCGTGTGGTAAGCAGCGCGGGAAAGTGCTGGCGTTGCATATTGCCGAGGTCGCTGGTCACGTTGCTGCGCGCGTGTGGTAAGCAGCGCGGGAAAGTGCTGGCGTTGCATATTAGTTGGCCAGTGGTGGCCCCGTGCTAACTTACATATATGTTGTTGTATTTATGTTTATTCTGAACTTATTTACTTTTCGCTCCAACTGTGCAAACAACTTTACCATGTAATTTGGCAAAGCAATCAGTAGAATCACAGAAACAACAACAATGACCAAGTTGCAAAAACAATTTAAAGTGGCGCCATAGCATTGTTGACGGTCACAAAAGATTGACCGTAGCCCGTATGGGTTGGTCAGTGTGTTGAAGTGATTGAAAAAACAAAAGAACAAACACATAGACTGTTGTTGACAGACGAAGGCTGTTTGCTTGATATTTAACTCTTTCGACCCCAAAGTTGCTTGAGAGGAACTTCCCCTATTTGTCATCTTATAGTAAAAGCTACGATTGATTTATGGATTTAATTTAAGTAGGCACCAACAAATTAATAGTTTAAAAGTGAATTCAAAGCAAATTACAAAAATTTTACTGTTATCCACAAAATTTCCAATGATTTGCAGCGGTATCAGAGAAAGTTTGTGTTCTAATTGAAGTCTACTAATTGGGCGCGTTCGGTTAAAACCCTGTTTTTTTAATAATGGTTAAATAAAATCAAAAAGTGATAATTTTGTATTTTCCCAAAAATATGAAATAATTTTTTTGTAATTGAAAAATATTTATACAAAATTTATTTAGCCCGTTATAAGCTAAAATTTTTCAGAAGTAAACAATCTCTAAAACCCTAACAAAGAGGCGTGGCGACTTCAAATGTCGTGTGCACGCTTCTTATGGAATTGTTTCATATTTTAAATACCAAAAAGTAATATCGAGACACAGGGTCAAATTCAGGGTCGAAAGGGTTAAATGTGTAGGCGAATGTTAAAGAGTGAAGAATTGTTGTCGAATGATGTATAGGTCGCACGTAATACAAAATTTAAATAAACACTCAAATTGTTTATGTTTACCTTTATGTGAAAGTTAAATACTGAATTTTTTGTTAGGGCCGTAATCAAATAAATATGCGAATAAATAAATGCATTGACACACAAAACTTAAGTAAATGGTGAACTGAAATCAATGATGAAATGTTACACGTGTTGTACAAAATATTTTTGAGAAGTTTCAATTTCAATAGACCTGTATCTATGTTACTCATACGCCCCGCATTGCATATTTACTCCATTCGATTGCACCAAAAACGAAAAGAAAAGAATTTAATAAAAAAAAAACATTAAAGTGACACTTCATCGGCAAATGTCATAAGCCGCACTAACGGCGACCGAAAATCGTGTATCATTTGCAGTTTTATTGCCACTTTGTTGTAAATTATTATTATCACACCATGTCTGACATAACACGCTCGACCGAGCCTGACACCATCACACTCAATAACTAAAAGTTGTTGTTGTTACATTAGTAGTTGTTTGTGCCTGCGTCGACATGGAGCGCTCGAGCACTTAAAACTGTGCGACACTCGAGTGTTGTGTTGTCGTTGTTGTTGGAGGTGCCACTGTTGTCATTTATACATTTAATGACATGCATAAAGTGCCATTTGCCACTATGAAGACTGGCAGCGCGTGGAAATGAAAAAGTTCACGTGAACAATTTAGCACCAACGGCACCGCAGAAGGTGCAGAAGAGAGCGACGAATGTGCGTGTGTCATGGAATCAATTACGCCAAGTCGGTGATATATGTAGTCAAGTTTCACAACATTAAAATTACGCATGACATGTCAGCGCCTTTGGGTGAAAAATGTGTACTTAAGATTTTGCATCTCACAATAGAGATACGTAACACTTTCAGCATAGTTTAAAATTGAAAAAAAATTACATTAAATGATGTTACACAAAACTGCCGCAAGTTCACATGTCGCTCTTTGCTTATAGTAAACAGTTTTGAAGAATCTTAAGAAAATTGCGTTTTAATTGAATTGTTGCCGTGCATGTAGTAATGTGTGTTGTATATATGTGTGTGTGTGAGCAATAATTTAGCTGCCGTTAATTAAGTAAGTTTTAGAAGTACACATGTAAGACAATGACGACATGTTGTGGTTTAATTTTCAACATCATTTTTCAGCTATTTAAGAATCCTTCATGTAAATGGTTGAGGAAAAGTCTGCGAAAAGGAGTTTTGATGTGAGAGACAGAAGATGATAAAAGGAAGACAATGAGAAGGATGTTAAATTGCTGCCAGTGCAACCAAATTAAATGTAGAAGTCTGATGCTTCAGGCTAAACATGTATTTTTCTCCCTCACCTTACTGACAAATTTTAGCTTTAAAAGTTCAAAATAGAAAATTTATTTAAAAGGAGACAATTTTTCTCTTTCAGTTGGCACCCACATCTTCTTTATTTCTCAACCGTAAATATTGAAAAAAATCATTGAAATGCGTACATCCTTGAAATTTTGAAATCTTTTTAGAAACATATCGGATCTCTGGGTTATAGGAGGTCCTCAAGCATTACATTAAGTCACCACTAAATTTTGCTAGAAACATCCATATTCTTACTGATTACTTTTATGACGATACGCAACACTAAGGAAATCTAACCAATAGGGTCATTGTATTGCCGACTTGGCCAGTCAGCTTACCTAACCTAATCTTACCACTCATCCTTTTCTATTGCTTTCTACAAGAAACAATGGCAAAACTTAAATTCTGCTAACTGCCAATATTCGTTCGGACTCTTGGTTGCACTATGGGTTACTTCAATCTTGCCCCATCCGCTTAAAATGTGTTGTATACAGTTATACAACACTGTATACACACGTTTCAAATGGACAACAGACAACACAGAGAAAGCCTAACTTTACCCATTCTAACCTAATGTTGTCAATAAATCAAGTTAACTCAACCCAATTCAATTTAGCTCAACTCAACTCAACTAAACTCGAGTCAACTCAACTCAATTCAATTCAATTCATTTCAATTCAATATTCAACTCAACTCAACTGAACTCAACTCAATTTAGTTCAATTCAATTCAATTCAATTCAATTCAATTCAATTCAATCAATTCAATTCAATTCAATTCAATTCAATTCAATTCAATATTTAACTCAACTCAATTCAACTCAAGTCAACTCAAGTCAACTCAACTCATCTCAATTCAACTCAACTCATCTCAACTCAACTCAACTCAACTCAACTCAACTCAACTCAACTCAACTCAACTCAACTCAACTCAACTCAACTCAACTCAACTCAACTCAACTCAACTCAACTCAACTCAACTCAACTCAACTCAACTCAACTCAACTCAACTCAACTCAACTGAACTGAACTGAACTGAACTGAACTGAACTGAACTGAACTGAACTGAACTGAACTCAACTCAACTCAACTCAATTCAATTCAATTCAATTCAATTCGATAGTCAACTCAACTCAACTCATCTCATCTCATTTCAATTCAACTTAACTCAATTAAATTCAACTCAACTGAATTCAATTCAATTCAATTCGATATTCAACTCAACTCAACTCAACTCAATTTAATTCAGCTCAACTAAACTAAACTCAAGTCAACTCCACTCCACTCAACTCAACTTAACTCATCTCAATTCAACTTAACTCAACTCAATTCAATTCAATTCAATTCAATTCAATTCAATTCGATATTCAACTCAACTCAATTCAATTCAGCTCAACTAAACTAAACTCAAGTCATCTCATCTCAACTCAACTCAATTTAATTCAACTCTATTCAATTTATTTCAAATTAATTCAATTCAAATCAATTCAATATTCAACTCAACTCAACTCAACTCAATTCAACTCAACTCAACTCAACTCAACTCAACTCAACTCAACGCAACTCAACTCAACTCAACTCAACTCATCTCATCTCATCTCATCTCATCTCAACTCAACTCAACTCAACTCAACTCAACTCAACTCAACTCAGCTCAACTCAACTCAACTCAACTCAACTCAATTTAATTCAATTCTATTCAATTTATATCAATTCAATTCAAATCAATTCAATATTCAACTCAACTCAATTCAACTCATTCAACTCAATTCAACTCAATTCAACTCAACTCAACTCATCTCAATTCAACTCAATTCAACTCAACTCAATTCAATTCAATTCAATTCAATTCAATTCAATTCAATTCGATATTCAACTCAACTCAACTCATCTCAATTCAACTTAACTCAATTCAACTCAACTCAACTCATCTCAACTCAACTCAACCCAACTCAACTGAACTTAATTGAACTTAATTGAATTTTAATTGAACTTAATTGAACTTAATTGAACTTAACTGAACTTAACTTAACTGAACCGAACTGAATTGATCTGAATTGTGCTGAACTCAACTCAACTAGTCAACAGAGTGAATTGGCAGAAAACCTAACCAAATCGGTTTTGTAGACCTGAAACCTTTTATTCTGCTACTCGTAATACAACTAAGTCTACGTTTGAGGTTCAAGTTACGGAGTTAGGAAGTTCTATACACCGGAGACAACGGAATCAGATAGCCAGGTGCCAGATTATCTAAATTGAAATGGTGGCAGTACCACAGTGGACCTAGTTAGGCCCAAGTGTGCTTTATCCCAGAGGCTAACAAAGTGCTTATCCACTTGAAAGAACAGCTTTTAGGCTACACTCACAGTAAGATTTGAGTGCGCATAATTACAATTTATTGTCTCGGGACTAAAAAAATTATCAAATCTCAAAAAGTTCAGTTCCTGCTTAAGATCGGAATCGGTAGGTGGTTCTATTGACATTGAAATAAAGAGTGCAAAAGGCGACCAGGAAGTCAGTTATACCAGGATAATCACTCATGGATGAGGACTATTAAACATGCGAAAAATAATCTGGTAGGTAATTTGTATATATTAGTAAAAGTAATTTGGGTTAGAAACAAAATCAAAATCCTCAATAATTATTGCAAATAAATCATTAAAATTCCCAAAAGTCAGACACAAAATTCTGTCATTGATAAAAAACAAATGCATGATCGTTGACCATGAGTGGGCAATAACAAATGTGTTTGTTATAATTGACAGCGAGACAGTGCAAACCACCACAATTTGGCGATAGCAAATATGGTTGTTGTAATTAAGACACCACGAGCTAATAAAATCAATGTGGTGGAAAAAATTGATTCGACGCCAGCCGACGAGAATGGCGTCAGATTTTGAAATATGCTATGTTTATTGTAATTGAGCCGATTTGTGCCAGTGAATTTAGTGTTTGTGTTTATTGAGCCAAAGTAAGTTAACCACTGCAATGTTGTTGTGAGCTAAATGAGCCAATTATGTTTCTGATTGTATATCGCTGCTTTGAATATTTACAACACGAAGGAGAATAAAAGAGAATCGAATGTACAAACAGATGTCAAGAACAATTTAACATGAGAGTAGTTGAACCCTGTGAGTTACATATATGTGTGTGTATGTATGGTACATATATCTGTTAATTATTTGTAATTCGACTAAATTAATGAACATTTTCATTACATTTCTTCATTAAAGCTTTAAGTTTTAATTAGATAATGAATAATTGAAAGTTAAATAGAAAATTATTACACAATTTTTAGCAATAAATTTTTAGTTGAAACAACGAATTTTGTGCAAATATTTAAAAGCAAATATGCAAAATTTATCATTTGAACATCATTGTGAGCAGTGGTGAAGACCACTTCACACAATTTCACACGTCTTATTGATCTCAAAATTGATTTTCTAGCCAACAGAGCTTCTAGACTTTAATACTAGATTTTCTGAGCAAGTTACCAATGACTCATTTTTAATATAAAATTATTATAAAATTATAAAAAAAAATTAATAATAATTAATAATAATAAAATAAATAATAAAAAAAACTATAAATAAAAGAAAATAATAAATTAATAATAATAAAAATTATTTTTATAAATTTATTAAATCAGTAAGTTCTCTAATAAATAAGTTTCATGACATTGAATTTTGAAAAAAAAATAATCGCTGACTTTTATTAATTTTTAATAACAAATCAGACAAAAAAGTAAAAAAAAAACGTTCAACCCAATTTTTCAAAATTATATTAATTTTACACGCTTCAAAGGAGCCACTTTGACTTCTTATATAAAATGCTCAATATAAAAGTCAAAATGATTCCTGCATGTAAGAAAGGTTGCATTGGCCGAGAATTCTAGTATCAAAATTACGTCCAGTCATGTGGAAGCACATTTAACCACAGTGCAATGTTGTGAAGTTTTATTATTAATTTTACTACTAGCTTTGCACTTTATATGCTTCTGCCGATGCGAAAAGTTGCTTGTAATTAACCCACTACCGAAGTGCCTTTAACCCATTCCAGCCGGATGGGGTGAAATTTCACCCCCTGGAAAGGTGATTTTCCTTTGGCCCCCCTGACTAAATGTGTTATGCGATTTGGCTGAAATTTTGGCAGAATGAATTGGAATAGATGCAGGTTTATTTCGTGTTTAATAATATTGAAGAATTGTGGCATTAAGTTATCCCAATCCGTGTTTAAAGTTGACTAACTTTTTTTGTTTACTTTATCGAGAAGTTTAAAATTCTTAAAAAATAGTAAATATTGGAAATTCCAGCAGTTTTCTCTGGAGTATGTAGTGCATTGCCCTGCCTATCTTCTGTGAATTTTTGGTATTGCTTGTACTATCTACCTGTGTACAATGAATGATTTTCCAGAATGGGGTGAAATTTCACCCGTCCGGCACCAGGTGTACCGAAGTTTCAAAAATTGCGCGTTATTATTTTGGTACTTAGAAAAAGAGTTTTTGGTACTTAGAAGAAATTTTTAATATTGTAATAGTTTTGATATCAATAAAATCAATGTGTTGTTCGTTTGGTCGGATTTTCACCATTATGATAATTTTCGAAACAGTTTTTTGTATGCAGGCACACGTCACACTGCATGCATGCAAAGAAGGTTTTTCCTTAGCAATGGTTGCAACGACGGTATTTGTCTCCTCGTTGTGGTAAGTAGCCAATCCCATCTTTCCGAACTCGTTTTTGACTTGGTGTCACTGTGCTAAATGATCTCTTGGATTGTACGTTCCGTTCAATTGGGGGCAACCAACTCTTAACAACATCACGTCGAAGCTCGAATTGCGCCATCGGCTTGCTTTTATTAAAATTTTGAAGCAAGCAATGCAATATCCAGGCGTTTAAGGCATCGAACACACTACTTATCAAAGGCCAGTACCATTTTTTTCACGCACCCGGATTCTGTAGTTCGCAATGCCTTTATCTACTAAATCAACTCCACTCATTCGTTGGTTGTATGTAAAAATGGGATCTGGTTGGTCAATGAAAATATGCTTAGATTGCTTACGGTCATATCTTTTAGCTGTATGTATTGGGTGACTCCATTACTTCCATTACTCCGGCTTACTCAGATGGTAAAATTTGATCAGTGTCGTTGATCACAAGTTTGTCATCGTCGGTCAAGTCAATCACACGATCGGGTGGTAAAGCACTACGTCTATATCGTCTGCTCAGCCAAGACTTGCGATGTCTTCGTGCTCACTCCGTTCTTCCTCAATTATGTCATTTATTTTGAAGGTGCTCAAAACTTCACGTCTGCGAATCATTTTCATTGATTTTTTTGTTAATTCTCGCCTTCATTTATAATTTTACGTGCAAAACATAGAATGGAAAACCGTCATTTATTTTGGCGCCAATTTCATGCGCCGACATTGTCATACACATTTTCTTTTGTTAGTAGTCAAGATAATAGATAATAGATTTTAATAATTTAGCAAGTTTACTGTCGTAGGGTCCTAGGTAGGAAGAAAGGTAGGAATAGCTCCAGGGGGAGAAGATAGGTGGAATTAGTAGTTGGGATTGACCCCATTTATGAAAGCTGAAGACCCCAGCTACTTTTTTTATAATAGATAGTCCTTTCCATAATTAAATAAACGTAAAAATAAAAATAATTAATTATATCGGCAATTTTCAACAGGCAATAAGAAATCAACCAAGCTTCTTGCAATATATGGATATTTCGGCACACCTGGTGCCGGATGGGTGAAATTTCACCCCCTCTATATCTCAGGTGCTATATCAGGTAGATACCTGAATTTTTTGTGTATAACTATTCTAAGCACCCCTTACCAACATACAGTTGCGGTCAAAATAATAGTAGTACGCGTACAACGAAAAGAAAATTAAGAAAAAATAATCTGCTTTTCTTTACAAATATTTATTTTGTATTTTTTTTAACAAGTTATATGTGTTAACAATGCAATCATAAAAGAAAACTTAAGAATTAAACTCAGTTTGGTTTGATTTAAATTAAATGCGTCAAAAGCTCCAAAATATGGACGGTCAAAAAAATAGTAGTTCGCTTTACTTTCATAAAAATGAAGCAAAAATTGTGTTTCATTTTAAAAGATTTAGTGGTTAAATAGTAATAACGTAATTTTTCTTCAAATTAATATTTAGTTGCGTGACTGTTGTTTGACTATTACTGCAGCACAGAGCCGATGCATTGAAATAACCAAATTTTCATATCTTTCTCTAGGGGCGTGGTCTACTGCTTCTCAAAGTTGATTATTATTTAAAAGATTATTGTGAGCATCTGCTCTCTTCACGTCACACCACAAATTTTTAATTATATTGAAGTCTGGTGATTGTGCGAGCCATTCCATAACCCTAATCCTGCTTTTGCGAAGCTCCTTTCATGCGACCTTGCTTGTATGCTTTCGGTTATAATCCTGTTGGAAGATCCAAAGCATTGGCGTTTTTTCACGGACATACGGTAGCACGATTTCCCGCAAGATTCGTACACATACACATCGATCCATCGTTTTCTTGATCAAATAAATAGCGCCACCCCCATGCAACGTAAGACATGCTCAATAAATAAATGCATGTCTTACGTTTTATGGAGGTGGCGCTATTTATTTGACATACGGTAGCACGATTTCCTGCAAGATTCGTACACATACACATCGATCCATCGTTTTCTTGATCAAATAAATAGCGCCACCTCCATAAAACGTAAGACATGCATTTATTTATTGAGCATGTCTTACGTTGTATGGGGGTGGCGCTATTTATTTGATCAAGAAAACGATGGATCGATGTGTATGTGTACGAATCTTGCGGGAAATCGTGCTACCGTATGTCCGTGAAAAAACGCCAATGCTTTGGGTCTTCCAACAGGATTATAACCTAAAGCATACAAGAAAGGTCGCACGAAAGGAGCTTCGCAAAAGCAGGATTAGGGTTATGGAATGGCTCGCACAATCACCAGACTTCAATATAATTAAAAATTTGTGGTGTGACGTGAAGAGAGCAGATGCTCACAATAATCTTTTAAATAATAATCAACTTTGAGAAGCAGTAGACCACGCCCCTAGAGAAAGATATGAAAATTTGGTTATTTCAATGCATCGGCTCTGTGCTGCAGTAATAGTCAAACAACAGTCACGCAACTAAATATTAATTTGAAGAAAAATTACGTTATTACTATTTAACCACTAAATCTTTTAAAATGAAACACAATTTTTGCTTCATTTTTATGAAAGTAAAGCGAACTACTATTTTTTTGACCGTCCATATTTTGGAGCTTTTGACGCATTTAATTTAAATCAAACCAAACTGAGTTTAATTCTTAAGTTTTCTTTTATGATTGCATTGTTAACACATATAACTTGTTAAAAAAAATACAAAATAAATATTTGTAAAAAAAAGCAGATTATTTTTTCTTAATTTTCTTTTCGTTGTATGCGTACTACTATTATTTTGACCGCAGCTGTATGTAAATTTAGACAAAATCCGCTGGCTAGAACTATATGCAGGCAGTAATGGGTTAATTAAATGTGTGTTACTCATACGCCCCGTAAAACAGGTAAGCCTTACTTATGCACTTGAACATTGCATAGTTTTAGGTTTACTTTGAAGGGTGTTTGCAGTGGCGAATAATTCATGTAATGTACAAACTTCCATCTCACAACACACTCATCATGTGTGCTGTGCTTTTCAATTTTAGTGCTTTACTGTCTAATATCTATAAATTGCTAAATTAATTTTATTATTTGATCAAAGAAATTTTCCAAATATTGGTAAAGTAGCTGTAAAATTTCGTGCAGCTTGTAGTGCTTTAAGAATAAAGAATTCTTATAAAAGCTTGTTTTTCGTTAGAACGGATTTTTTTTTTTAATTCAGGGTCTAAAGGTGCTAAACATGGGTTAAGGTGTTGTATGAAGATACGTGATTTAATGAGTCAATTGATTTAAAATTTGATGAAAATACTCCAAATATATATAGTAAATACCTACTTTTTCGAAAGTAAAAATCTAATGGGGTATACATTGGGTTAAGGATTGTGTAAGAGAAGACCACCAAAAAAAAAATTAACCAATGAGCCCATTGACTTCAAAGCTTGTGAAAACACTTGAAGTCAAAAACAATTAGACACGTGTCTTTTATTTTTTTTTGAAAATCAAAATCTAAAGGGGTTCACTAACCCCCGGTTGGATTGTATGATAAACAATATTTTAGTGACCTTTTGATTTCAAAATTGGTGAAAACACTTCACATGTGAAATAATGCAAGTTTTTTTTTAATTTTTTTTCTTAAATCAAAATCTGGCGGGTTCAACGCTGGGTTAAGAGTTTGTATGGAAAAACTGTAAAAAACATGATTGATTGATTTCAAACTGGGTGAAAGTACTCCAAATCACATTTTCATTTTTTCGATAATCAAAAATTGATGGGGTCAACAATGGGTTAAGGTTTAGAAAGAAGACTTGAATAAACACTTGAACCGACTTAAAATTGGTGAAAACACAAGAAATCAAGAATAATTAGATCCACGCTTTTTATTTTTTGGAAAAACAAAGTCTAAAGGAGCTAACCGAGGGTTAAGAGTTTGTATGAAAAATTGAAAAAATATGAATAAATAGGCCTATTGACTTTAAGGGGCACAACTGAAAAAAGGAGATTTTTGTGAATTTTGAATTTTGTGAAGTATTGCATCGAATGTTGTAAAATTTTGCAGATATATTTATGCATAAATAATGAATGCAAAGTAATTTTTTCAAATGAAAATATTCGATTTTCAGCAAGTTATCCACCATCTCCTGAGTCTTCAAAAAAAAAAAACGTTCTCCCACTGCTGCAGTGATTGTAGCCTTCGCAGTGCCTGAAATCAAAAAAACCAAAAATTTTACTTAACTAGGTTATATTTCCTATACAATGACCCTCGGTTGTAAAAAAAAATAAAATGCAACAAAATGGCGGTTTTTTGAAAAAAAAAATTAAAATTTTGCTGAAAAATTTTATGGTTTCTGGCCTGGCATAATTATACTTTTCATCCTATCATTAAACTGGAGGGTCATTGTATGGAAAAACAAATACACAATAAGCTAAAAAAAGACCCAAGTCGATCGGATGATTTGTTATCAAGTTACAGCTGCAGCAAATTTGAAAAATGTAGTTTTGAGAAAAACGCGTTTAAAATTTTAAAACCGTGTTACCGCGTAGTGAACGAGACGGATTTGAGGCTCTGTATCTCAGAGACTTTTACGAATTCGACTAAATCCGTTCGTATACTTTTTCTATGATAGTTATACTATAAAAATATGAAATAAAACAAAAAACGAAATTTTCAAAATTTCAAACTAGTTGTGCCCCTTAAACTCGGTGAATTTACTCCTAATGACAAACAATTTGACACGTGTTTGAAAGTCAAAATCTGCTGGGGTTAAGGTTTAAAAAAGCCTAAAACAAATTTAACCAATGCATCTTGATGTTGACTTAATTTGGTGAAAACATTTGAAATCAAAATTAATCATTTATTTTTTTATTTTTTTTGAAAGGGGTTAAACGCATGTTAACAGTTGGTTTGGAAAAAAAATTAATTAATGGGCCATTTAATTAAACTCAGTACATGTGTTCCAAATGAGGCGCAATTTGATACGGGTTTTTCACTTTTTTGAAAATCAAAATCTAATGGGGTCAACAAAGGGTTAAAAGTTTTGTATGGGATGACATGATACAATGGACTTCAAATATGGTGAAAGCATTGTAATTGAGAAATAATAAAAACTAATATTTTTCGAATTTTTCATCAAAATTTGATGGTATCAACAAAGGGTTAAGAGAAGCGTGATTTATTGGCCCAATTGACATCAGACTAGCGTGCAAAGCCGCCGGGTTCTGCTAGTTTAGTAATAAATCCATAAACTTTGTACCACAGTGATTCACACAACCGTAAACATTCGCGCAACGCTGCGCGCATTGCAAACTTTAGTTCGAAAAACAAGCATAGGAATTTTCATCAATTTGCATACTTTTTGTGTCACTTGAAACTATTCAAATTTGCATAGAATTGTTTGCTGATTTTTTTTTTGCACGCAGCTTTATGCAGCATTGAAATGCCGATCATTTTTCAAGCTTCATTTTTTATTCTACATATACAAAAAAGACATAAAACTTGCGCGATAAAATGTATAAAACCTGTCGTTCTTTGTTCGCATTGAGCGCAGAAAATCTGCCGTAGTCGCATGAAATTTGTATTTGTTAGCACGAACTGCGAACCCGCAAGTTGTCAGTCATTCTTGCAGAATTTGTTGACTGTTCTTTGGTGACTTTACCGGTTTGTGTTGTAGTCCATTTTTGCTTTGTAGAAGTGTTTGTCTGGTGAGCAAAAATGACTGCGCTTTTAATGTCATTTTGATGCTAAAATTTTCATACATTTTTTTGCCAAGTGAACAAACATTTTTCGAATGACGTAGAGATGACAATTACAAAAAATATTATTGTCAGAAAATTTTGGCCAGCAAGCGTGTGTCACACTTTTTTTGTGCCACTGGATGCCTTCATCAGTTTTGCTGTCAGCAGTCTGCGTGCTGTAAACTCAGTTATCCAATTCATGCTGGTCAGGTAAAACAACTGTCATCGTTGCTCTTTCAATCAAAAGGCTCAATGAAAGCATTGTTCCATGTCGGGACGTGTTGTACATTTTTGTCAAGTGAGGTCGAAAGGGGCTGCGTTGTTCTTTTAGCCCTTTCCGACATGAAAATAAACGCGTTCTGTATGAATTGTATGGGTTGTAGTCCAATATATTAGACATTGTGACTGAAAGGGTTAAAAACAAAGTTGTTTGTTTTTAGAATAATACAAAAATTGAATGGAATTGTTGTAGTTTAATTTGTGCTGCAGTTTGGTTGGAAAAATTGGTTATTGTTATGATTTTCATTTATTTTGGTTTCACCTCAAAGCCCAAAAGTTTCCATTTAGTTAGGTTGCGAAAACTTATTATGGCTATAATTTGTATTGTATATTTCAAGTATCCCGAATGCCAAAAAATTTACATACATAAATAATAGCAACTAGCTAAATAGAGACAGAATGAAATTTCTTAGGACAAATTGAGTTCAATCTAGAACCAAATTGAGAAAATTTCTTTAATGCTCTGACTGTCTTCATAGGATATAAGTTTTCTTTTTTGATTCACTGATCGGTACTATATCTTACTATAGTCAACTATTCTGACTCGTATTAAAATTCTGCCCACCAGAGTTGCCAACTCAAAGCCAACGAGCCCTTAGTTGTATTTCGAGAAAACTTAAAAGTGACACTTAACACTTGGCGCTGACAGTTTTTCACGCTCAGGCACACACAAACACACACACACAAACTCACATACTTACAAACACATGCACGCGCACTTGACCTGTTCGCAGCAGAATTCTACACGCCGCGCATGACTGCACATTTGAACTCTTTGCTTGTGCGCCATTTGACACGTCCGTCTTTCGACACACTCGCACGTGCGTCGCATATAAATACTTGAATCTTTTTGGTGTAAAAGCAAATAAAACGCAAAGAGAAACTTAACGAAAAGTTTTGCGGTTTACAGTAAAAATATAAAGAAAAATAAATTGACGCCAAACCCATTTGTGACTTGCAAATTGTTCTAATGCGATTTTTATGATGGCAGACTTGAATTGGGAATTGAAAAACGAAAAGAACAGTTAGAAGTATATAATGAAAGCGAGATGTCTACTGCGAACAGCGAAAATAACCAAAACACAAATTGATTTTCAAGTAGAAACAAGTGAGAAGATGGGCGGAAGTGTTTGTTGGGCGACTTAATGTGTTTTTTCAGTAGAAGAAAAAATGGATGAGTAGGAAGAGAAATTTCAATATTTATGGGTTGCAAATAATTGAAAAAGCTGGTTCAATGGATGGTTTCAAATATTTTGCTGAACTGAAAAAAAGGCGGAAGCTGCAATTGTAATGATCTAATTTATCAGTATCAATATTTTACATAATAAAAGGATACAAAATCAATGAAGCGAGAATAATGCAATTTTGACACGAGATCAAGAAGATTTTAGGTCTTAACATACTTACTTTTCAAGAAAATTCATTATTAATATTCAAGGATAAAAAGGATTAAAATTTTCCAAGGACCTTTTTCATATCTGTTTTTACAAATAGATAAAAAAATCAATTTTATTTAAATTTGTTAGCCTTTCCTCTTTCATTTGATATACTATACATATCGCCATATTCTAACGAGGTTAAGTATTTTTTATATTTTGTATCCCCTTCAAAATTTTGAAGTCCTTTTAAAAGGGCAAAGGATGTAGAAATGAGAAACTGAGTACGAAGTATTACTATGTTTGGTTTCTGGTTTCACGCTCATATGGTTTTTTCGGTGTAAATTTTTTTTTATATTTGTCGCACGGTGCTAGCAACAAATGAAGACTATTAAAAAAGTTAGACTTAGTTTTGCCTCGCTCTCCATTAACAAAGATATGCGCATTACTCCAGAAGAAGACTTGAAAGAAGTCAACGAAACCAATAAAAGCCTTTTTAAATTTATTTTACAAGACTTTACTACCAAATGGGATGTCAAGCACCCGTTCATAGCTTATCATTGATCAACATTTTCGAGGACTATTCAAATTGCTTCAATAGCAAAGAGCTCTTGTCATCTTTAATCAATTTAAAAAAATTAGGAGATGTTAAGTTCCATTTTCATTATTTTCAATACAAATTTTGGTTGATCTTTGATACAAATTTGTACAGTTTTTATGGAATCTACGGTGATAATTTTGAATCACGTCTTTCACTTACGAACTCTGCCATGCAATAAACAAACATCAACGATCATCAATTAGCTTGGTTCGTCCATTGAAAAGCTTTGGTTAAAGTTTTTTAGCAGGTTTTAAACAAAACTTAATATTTTCTCTTCTCTATTTTTGCACCAATGCACAGTCATTCGAGTGCATACAAACGCTGGACAAAATTAGGAGTGGTCTGTTCTTAAAAAAATGTAGTAAGCTTGTTTATCATGATCTGCTCAAATGAAATCTTCATTTAGGGTTTCTTAAACGTTTGCAGTTTGGCAATGCCTGAGACTTAAACTTGAAATTTTTGTCATTTTTGGAAAGCTTTAGCAACAAGTGTGTTTGCAACATTTTTCAGATTTTACATTTAATTAGTTATGTCAACATTGATAATTTCAAAAAGTAACAGAAATTGTATCGGGACCCTTTAGTTTTGCAATAAAAATGATAAAAGAAGATATATGTTTTGTATTTGTGCAGTTGTTTCTATTTGTCATGTTGATTGCATACTTTTAGGGATGAATAAAATATATTTTATCGAAAAATAGGTGTTTTGAATACTTTTCAAATTGAATTATTTTCTGAGATCGGAAGATATTGCAGGACATAATTACATGATTCGACAAAGAATACTTCTTAAAATGAACGAAAATCCAGGAACATATTTTTAGATACTTTTTAGATATTTGCCAGTAAGTTTTGCCAATTTGCAGATTTTTAATTTGAAAAAATATTTAAAATTAAATGTGCGGTAAAGCTTAGCTTTATTTTAGAAAACATCAAAACCGAAAATGATCACATCAATTCTTATTTCAATTCCTATTTTGAAAGTTTTAGCCACTTTTACGATTTTTTTTAAGCATTTTTTCACACACACTAATTAATTTTTACCACCGATTTTTTAGGTGTTTTTTTTGAGGTGGTGATTTTTTTAAGGTTTTCTTAGTTGGATTTTTACCTTTTAAATTATATCAAAATCGTTAAATTCCGAGGTTAAACATTTTTTAATTTTATGTATGGAACGAATCACTGTGCAATGACACAAACATGCTGTCACTTCAGACGCAATAACTTCGCTTCCAATGAACCAAATGCCATGAAATTTTGATTGGAGATAGGGAAATACCAATCTTTTCCAGACACTTAAACATCAGAGACAAAAAATAGTAAATAATAATAATAATAAATAAATAATAAATTAAGTATAAAATATTTCAAAAATACCTAAAAATTTGCTTTGGAACTAATGCCAAATCTGTTAAAAGTTTTTTATAATCTCCCCCATTACTAAGTTTATGCTATGTCCTTGTTGTACAATTTTCATTGGTAATTTTCATTGATAAAGTGAATTTCCGTTGTTAAAAACGAAATACAATTCATAGTCGCCAAATAGTCTAAGTCAGAATAAGTCAACTACAACCTACTGTAAAAATTGTATTTGTTTTCGTTAACTTTGTTGTTGTTGTAATAATTTGGTCTTGAAATTTTTACTGCGGCACGAGTTTCCCATCTGTTTCAATGTCTTCTAATTTCATTCAAATACAACGCATTTCCATCAATCGACGCACACTTTGGGTCAACGTATTTCAATGTCTCGTAATGAGATTCCAAGATGCTAAGCCTGAAAGTCGTTAGTGCCTTGATGACCGTGCGGCAGTGTTGCCAGATGGATTTCAAGCAATGCCCCTAAAATGAAGTTTACTTCACACTTAAACTAATATTTTCTCCAAATTTATAATGCACACATAAAGTTAATATTTCATGAAAATTGCTCATTTTATGTATTTGATACATGAAATTAAAAAACCCACTTGTCAATATATCTGAACAAGGTGTTGATGTAACAAATTAAATTAAATTATAATTATCTGTAAATAAAAAATATCTGTAAAATATTTCTCCCTAAATTTTCCCCCTAAAATATTTATCATAAAATTTCCCTCCTATTCAAATAAATTAACAACAATTAAAACTCTTAATCTGGCAGCACTGCCCTGCGGCAATTGTGCGCATTTAAATGTTGTTGTAGTCGTATTTTGCTGTGGCCGTGTCGTGGGATTTCGGTTGTCTTTTAGTGGATTAATTTAAAGCTGATTGGGAACGAGGGAGAGGACACACAGACTGGAGACTGGACTGGAGACGTTTAACGAGCCAAGTACTGCTGACAGTGTTGTTGCTTTTGATTGGTTGTAGAAAATACCATACAAACGAACACCACAGGGCCTCGTTACTGAGAAATGAGGAAGTGGGCAAATTTCACTTGAAATTTGTTAGTTGTCAAGTGTGCTTAAAACGAATTTAATAAACATGGGGAATTTATTTTCAAAGGCAAACATTTCCGTTGACCCTTATCGCTGCAGTCTTAAGTCTTAAGAAGCCGCGAGCAATGCTGTTGCTTACTGTGGAGTTTGTTGGTCTTGTTTATTGATTTTGCGTGCCTTGAGCAGTGCTGCCCTCCGCTGCTGCACAACGCTTAATTGTTTAATTAACGAGAGACTAATGGCAATTTAAGTGCTACTCCTACCGACTGTGGGTGGACAAACAGGATGCTCAGACCGAAATAGCAACAACATGAAGACAATGATGAAAATGTTAATGTGTGGAGTAATAAAGATCCTCTTAATTACAGTGCGAGAGGCAGACGGAAGGCAAGAAAATGTACATAATTGTTTAGTAGTAGAAATTTAAATACTAACCGTTTCGAGTATCACAAACTTAAGTTAAATTTTAAGTGCACTTCAGCTCGTAAGTGTGTGTGTGTGTGTGTGTGTGAGTGTGTTCAAGATAGTCAACAACGTGTGCGTCATTTGGTCGCCAGCAGCCGAAGCTATTTGAATATTGAAATGCCACCAGCTGTGACAGAGCAAACAGCCCATTAGCCCAGCCAGACCAGCCGCACTGTACGCTGCCAATCAACGAACCCACCAACCAACCAATCAAGCAATCAGCCAGCTATCCAATCCAACCCGCCAGGCAACATCAACATCAACATCAATGAATGCACTGTTGTCACATGCATCACATGACGGCCGTTCATGCATGATTGATGGCTGCACGCGTAACTTTATTGTTGATATCAGCCGCATTTGACACTCCACCGATAGTGGGTCTGTGTGACCATAAAAATTGTCATTGATGACAGGCACGTTGGTGCGGGCCGGGCCGATGGTGGCTTTCGTGTTGGCGTTGATGTTGATATGCCAGCTGGTAATGACATTGTGACCGCATAACGTCAGATTGGCCCGAATATGAAAAAATGGCCAAAGTTTATTGTCATCGAAGCTGGGGTTTTTTCTTTGGTATTGCTTTTTCTCAGTCTTAATGAAAAGCGTTATTGTTGCTGCTGAATATGTGTCATCGATTTACGACAACTTTATTGACAAACATAAAATTTGTTCAGCACCCAAAGAAACAAAAATGTGTGACTGCGTTTTCACATTCATTTTCAGAATCATCATATTGATGAGTTGGTAAATTATAGAGGAAAAACAAAAATGTTTCAGTAGAAATTAAGCAAGTGTGAGTAATGAGAAGAGTAGTGAGAAGAGTAATGCCATGTGATCACTTTGTAGTGTAAATTATAAAGTGTAAATGTAAATAAATTTTAAAAAGTTTTAAATCGTAAAATTAAGTAAATTTTAAATAATTAATTTTAAATTAAAATTTTATTCCTTAACACTAGAAAGACTGAAACTTAGTATATACCTATATTGCCCGAAAGTGGTCAAAATGACTGCATTGTGAATGAATAACTAATTTGTAAAGAAATTTGTTTAAAATTTATTTTTAATATTTTTTAAATTATTTACAGTTATATAACAAGTTATTGGTATTAACAATACAAAAATATTGACTTCACTTGAAAAAAAAAGATATATTATTAGTTGCACATTTAATGCAAATGAAAGTTGAAATATTTTTCTACATCATCACAAATCACATCATCCGCAAATATACTTTTGACATTTTTCACATATATTATTTGTTTTGTTGTTGTGGCAAAGTCGTACTTGACAAATTATGCGTTTGTTAGAGAGAGTTGCATTTGATGATGTTGCAGTTGATCTTTGTGGGTCTTCATGTTCTGATGAATTTTTCTGTCTTGCAGCTATATATTCGGTGGAAAGCGTTCTGCTAACTCAAACAAGAACTCTTTCCGTTGTATTGTCGTTTCTTTGTAAAGGATCCAAACATTTATAGCAGCCAAATCGAAATCTACTAGAACTAGTTTCTACTGTATATATTCTGGCCATTTGATCCGCCATATCATCTCCAAATTTTGTGCTGTTATGAAATTGAATATATTCCAGTAACATTTTCTTATTACTTTTATCAATTTTCACAAATTTATGTTTGGAACTTAGAACAGCTACTCTTTCTCTGATTTATATATCGGTGTGGAAAACCGAGGCATGTTATCATTCGTTTGTTTGATTGCTTTGGGTACTTCCCTTTTGTTTCCTTGCGCACTTTTTTATATTATTGATAATATAGTTATCTATGTATTATCAACGAGAATGCACTGCTGGCCTTTCACATCCTTGAAAATACAAGTAGACCTGAAATACAAGTAACCTTCCAGGAATACCACCTTTGTCAAAATTTGACCACACAGTACCATCGGCAGCTATTTCGGTCTCCTGAATGGTGTTTTCAGTTTCTTGATCAGAATCTGAACTACCCAGCATTACCTACTACCTGAACTACCTAGATTCTTCATCACTATCTTCAGTGTCAGATGTTTCACTTTGAATATAATCCGCTTCATCTTCACATGATAGTTCAGAATTTGTAGCATCTGACTCTATATCGGACCACTCTTCACTTATGTTCTTTAGTTTTTGCAATAACTCAGTTCTATTAGACTTTTCTTTCATGAATTTAGGACGCAAAAGAAATAAAATAAACTTTTTGGAACAAATACCACTTCATATAGATTCGAATAACAAGTACTAGTTTAGCTTATTGAGCAACTGCGACTTACCAAGTACAGAGCCGCACTGGTCATATAAGAAATTTACTCAATTTATTAACAAGAGTCACTTGATTATTTAAAATTTCCCAAGCAGTCAAAATGACTGCTTTTGGGCAATATAGGTACAACACATATCTATGTCCTGGAAAAAAAGGAGGGGGAGGTAACTACAGTTATTAATAAACGCATTTATATGTTGTACAAAAAGTCACAAAATTCTAAGAAATTATGTCATCATATACATAATTTTTTTTCTAATTGAAATTAAAAAGCAGTCAAAATGACTTCCTTGGGCAATCTAGTGTTAAAGAAAGTTAAAATTTTAAATTTTACGTCTTAAGCTTCTATGTGATTGAATTTGAATATTTCTTCATTTAATTTAGCCAAAATATGAAGTAAAGAAGTAACTAAATTGAAAGAAAACGTCAAATTAAAAAAATATCTAATGTTTTCTGCTTCTTCTTCCTTTGCTATGTCAAGATATACATTAAAAAAAACGTGTATACTTCTCTTCTTTAAACTTAAATATTCAGTTTATCAATTTCGTATTTTTTCTAAAACTTCAAACTATTCTAAGGACCAACAAAAAAATGTATTCTTGCAACCATAGAGGATACAGACGTCCACAAAGTAGCATGTGCCATATGGCAACAAAATAGCGAAAGGGTTAAACGCTGAAATCATCATTCTTAAAATGCCGAAACCATTCTATATGTAATTTGTCAGTTGGAGTATTGTAACCAAAAACTTCAACAAAGCATTCAATGTGCTGCAATTTTCTTACAATTAAAGCAGAAACCTCACGCAAATGCTGCTTGGTTAACACAAACTTGAACATATTCAACACAGTTGAAAAAAATAAGATTTTTTGAACTAACTCAAAGCAATTTTTAAATGAATAATGAATATTATGAATAGAAATGAAACCTCTATGAGCTGTCACTATGAACCAATCATTCATCGGAGCCAACTTTTGGAAGCGCATCGAACTAATTATTACTCCCATGAATAGTGGTCATGGATACCCCAGTGAAATATATCAATGGGCACAATTAAATACTTTATTAAACAATTGAACTCGTTTGCTTACTATTTCATTGCTATTTCAATATTTACCGCTTCGTCCAATATTTACAGTTGCTGCCTACTCCACAGCCAAGTGTAAACATTCTTTGCTTCAATCAGCGCTGCGGCAGCACAATTTCCTTTGTCGCAACTCTACTGCTCTACTTTTTCTCTGTATCTCATTACATCTAAGATTGGTTGTTGTTTTTTTTTTTTTTAATCTTGCTTCTTTAGTTATTTCTTGTAGTTTTCTTCTTTGTTGTTTTGCAATTTTGCACCTTACACCTGTCAATCTGCGGCCTATGCTTTTCACTCTCTCTTCCTTTTTGTTTGTTTGTTTTTGTTGCAGCCGCTGCTGTCACAGTTGCTGGCTTTTGTCTTTCACACTGAAATGCTTCAATTTGGTATTTTTCACTTTATTTCAATTCACCTTTTTTAACTAAACTGGAAAACTGCCAAACCAAGCAATCAGTGTGACACATCCAGTATGTCCATTGACAGTTTTCAGAGCAAGCAATAGTCCAAAGTCAAGCAATAGTTTTTAAGAATATTTTTTGCACGGAAAGAAAAAAAATCTTGCTTCTATTGCAGACACTGCATGAAAGTCAAATAATACACAAAAACAAAAAGTAAGACAGACAACATCAGGGATTGTGCAAGCATTGAGCAAAGATACATTTTACGTTTATGAAGCGATTTTTGTTGGTCTAAAGTATAGCAGGACATACAAGAAACATTACTGTTTTACAATACGAATGCATTTAGCAGTTTTTTAAATATGCATTCAACGTAAAATTAATTATTTTTCAACGTTTTAACACATTTTTTGTGCAAAGAATTTCATTTCCTCAATGCAAATATTGGCCTTTAACACTAGATTGCCCAAGGAAGTCATTTTGACTGCTTTTTAATTTCAATTAGAAAAAAAATTATGTATATGATGACATAATTTCTTAGAATTTTGTGACTTTTTGTACAACATATAAATGCGTTTATTAATAACTGTAGTTACCTCCCCCTCCTTTTTTTCCAGGACATAGATATGTGTTGTACCTATATTGCCCAAAAGCAGTCATTTTGACTGCTTGGGAAATTTTAAATAATCAAGTGACTCTTGTTAATAAATTGAGTAAATTTCTTATATGACCAGTGCGGCTCTGTACTTGGTAAGTCGCAGTTGCTCAATAAGCTAAACTAGTACTTGTTATTCGAATCTATATGAAGTGGTATTTGTTCCAAAAAGTTTATTTTATTTCTTTTGCGTCCTAAATTCATGAAAGAAAAGTCTAATAGAACTGAGTTATTGCAAAAACTAAAGAACATAAGTGAAGAGTGGTCCGATATAGAGTCAGATGCTACAAATTCTGAACTATCATGTGAAGATGAAGCGGATTATATTCAAAGTGAAACATCTGACACTGAAGATAGTGATGAAGAATCTAGGTAGTTCAGGTAGTAGGTAATGCTGGGTAGTTCAGATTCTGATCAAGAAACTGAAAACACCATTCAGGAGACCGAAATAGCTGCCGATGGTACTGTGTGGTCAAATTTTGACAAAGGTGGTATTCCTGGAAGGTTACTTGTATTTCAGGTCTACTTGTATTTTCAAGGATGTGAAAGGCCAGCAGTGCATTCTCGTTGATAATACATAGATAACTATATTATCAATAATATAAAAAAGTGCGCAAGGAAACAAAAGGGAAGTACCCAAAGCAATCAAACAAACGAATGATAACATGCCTCGGTTTTCCACACCGATATATAAATCAGAGAAAGAGTAGCTGTTCTAAGTTCCAAACATAAATTTGTGAAAATTGATAAAAGTAATAAGAAAATGTTACTGGAATATATTCAATTTCATAACAGCACAAAATTTGGAGATGATATGGCGGATCAAATGGCCAGAATATATACAGTAGAAACTAGTTCTAGTAGATTTCGATTTGGCTGCTATAAATGTTTGGATCCTTTACAAAGAAACGACAATACAACGGAAAGAGTTCTTGTTTGAGTTAGCAGAACGCTTTCCACCGAATATATAGCTGCAAGACAGAAAAATTCATCAGAACATGAAGACCCACAAAGATCAACTGCAACATCATCAAATGCAACTCTCTCTAACAAACGCATAATTTGTCAAGTACGACTTTGCCACAACAACAAAACAAATAATATATGTGAAAAATGTCAAAAGTATATTTGCGGATGATGTGATTTGTGATGATGTAGAAAAATATTTCAACTTTCATTTGCATTAAATGTGCAACTAATAATATATCTTTTTTTTTCAAGTGAAGTCAATATTTTTGTATTGTTAATACCAATAACTTGTTATATAACTGTAAATAATTTAAAAAATATTAAAAATAAATTTTAAACAAATTTCTTTACAAATTAGTTATTCATTCACAATGCAGTCATTTTGACCACTTTCGGGCAATATAGGTATATACTAAGTTTCAGTCTTTCTAGTGTTAAGGAAAGTCTCGCTCTGGACAGCCAAACAAAATTCGAAGACAAACAGTTGCAAGCATTACGCGTTGAAGATACGAATTTGAGAATCATTGGGGGTGACAGTGTTGCGAGTTCATATAGCGGAGTAAATATAAATAAAATTTGGTATACAGTAATTTTATGAGTAAAGAACTTACTGTGCAAAATTTCAATGAAATCGGACCAAAACTTCGACCACCTCCCATACAAACGGATTTGAAAAAACTTAATTTTAACAATGAAAAGTATCTTAGTTCACAAAAGCTCCATTCATATTTAATACTTATTTGTATTTTAATATAAATTTATTTATAAAAGTGTATAAAGATGAAATGCACTCATTTCAAAAGTGATTGCAAATAAAATCTCGATAAATTGCTGCACAGCTGCTCAGAAGTTGCTCTTAGAGAGTTAAAGTCTATGACTGAGCCCTACTAATTTTTCCTCCTGAATATTTCTTTCGAACATACCTACCCCCTATCGCCAACTCTTAATGAGGCTCCCATATAAAATCATCGTTTTTATAAAGTGAGCTCCTGCTGCTCTCAGGATGGTTTCAGACGTACCATATGTAAGACTGACCCCCATTTATTTTCCGTTCCGAATGTTTTTCTATACACATCTCACAGATATATCCAATTCTTAAGGTGGCTGCCATACAAAACTAGTAATTTTCAATGGAACTGGCTCCACACTTGAATGAATGTGTTTATCGATAGCAGCAAGACACAGGGTTGCATGGCGAAACGAGCTCAATTTATGTTCAATTTAGTGCTAATAGCAATTAGCAAAATAGAGACTTTTATATGACAATTGAGTTCAATTTAAAGCCAAATTAAGGATAAATTGAGAAAATGTTTTAATTGCGCAATTAAACTGAAAGCAAGACAACGCTCGGCTTCATGTTGTAAGAGTCATAAAAATAATATTTGAAAACTCTCAAGTGAGGTATTTTACCGCTTCCGCCATATTTTCCGGACATTGCTGGTTTTGATTACTGTTTATTTCAATGTATGCAGCACGATTTGGCAGGTCACAAGTTAACTTTTTTCAGAGAAATTGAAAATTGGCTAACTTGGATCACTCAAAAGACGAAACATTTGTTTGAAATGGAATTCAAAAATTTCCTGAGAGATGGTAAAAGTATTGTAACGATAAGACAGTCTGTCGCTGTGCAAAGCAGCCGGTCGCTGTGCAAGGCGCCCTGTCGCTACACGCCGTGCTATGAATGCTTTTACGGGCATACTTTTAGGCACGCACTTTAAAGTACAGCGACTTGCTATAATTCGATCTGGCAATGATGGCCCGCGATAATAATGGAAACTTCTAGTCCAATTAAAATGTGCAGGAACCGGACAGGTATAAAAGGCAGCCGGGTACGGCGCAGCGAGTCAGTCTTGGTTTAGACAAGTGAAGGTGCCACACGGAGTAATTAAGTGTAAAGACAGTAAAGTGTTAAATTTGTGAAACAAAGTTATTGTTGGTTTTTTATTGACTGCGTTTGAGAAATTGAGTTTGTTTTTATTTATATTGCGCAATCCAGAGAGACGTACTAGCCCACTAGAACTAGTATTCGTAGCAGTATTAACCAGCAAAGGTCCACACTTTGATATATCCATTCATTTTTGTTTTCTTAAATAACGGAATTTTAGGGAATAAAAAGAAAACGACTCCATACAATTTGAATTCCCAATCTTTATTTTATTTAGTTCACTCTTCCCATGTTATGCTCTGCGACCCACGTAAATTCACTTCATTCAATTTTTCAAATCAACAATAAACCAAAATCTTTAACTGAACTCACTAACACAAAAATTAAATCATTATTCTCCTTAGAGCATAATCCCACTTGTAATATTTTAGACAACCCATAAATTCTTCACCAATAATAAAATCTGCCTTCTTATGTTCAACGCTTAGCACGTCAACTCGGCATTATTTATTGGCCACTTGAAAGTAGCTTCAGCTTTGTTTAAATGGCTAAATTGTGCCATCCCCAACGTTTCAGCCACTTCACCTCAAATTCCGATAAGCAGTTGCAGCGCATTTGGCGTTTTGACGCACACCTGCCACTCTTTGGATGTTTGTGTCTAGTTTGCGCTGCATTTATGGCTGATTAATTCATCACAATATTTCATTGATATCAACTCACCCCATTACAGGCATAAATTAATCAAAATAAATCACAACACTTTTAGTGCTAAAGCTTTGTGCTTTGCACTGTTGCCACTTTGCCAGATTTGCCCTTTGCCATTCGAGCGCCGAAAAATACGATACCCACCCACTGCACTCGTATAACAGCCCATTGGCAAAACAATCTTATCTTAATTTACATGTCAGCGTGGTTGGCCATTACTCAGGCACGCGCTCTGCGCGCCCCACTTGCCCGCCCCCTTCAATTGCTTTTGTTAATTGCAGTTAAGCTCGCGTCCGCAGTGCTGATTAGAGGCGATCAAATGAATCAATAAAGAGCAACAACAAAAATGACAAAAACAAGGAGCACATTATTGCTGCGTACAATGGCCTAAAATATATAGAATTTTATGGCCTATTGTTGGGCGCTTAAAGTGCTCGAAAACAGAACGAAAACAAGCAGTGAAGCTCGAAATTTTAGTGCCAATATCAGACAACAGTGCACTGCGGCCAAGTTGGCTTAAGTATTTTGGCATGAAAATTAAATGGGGAGAAGGCTTACATGCGAGTGGCGCATAACACATTTTAACACACATATAAGTAGTCGTTGAAAAGTCACAAGTGTTATGGTTAGAATTAAATGCGAAACTTACAACAAACTTTTGCGTAGACTTGAAAATTGCTGTTTTCGGGCAGTTGACTCATACAATTGGGTTCTTAACGAAACTTGAGCAACAACAAATGACAATAGCGTTGGTTGGTTGGTTGTCTTCTCAGCCAGCAACTGAAAACAAATTAAAGTCAATATTAAATATTTGAGCAAGCAACTTTTCAAAGCAACTTTTCTCATAACATAGAAAAAGTATGTAAATTACATTAATTTTGGTAAACATTTGAAATTTATGAATATAAAATTATAATAAAAGACATTTTAATAAAACAACAATAATGTGAGACATCAAATTGATTCGGGATCTATTTTAAAGCTATGTTCATGCCATTATGTATGGAAGAGCACATCTTTGAAATGGTTCAAATGGTCGATCCAATTTGTGATAATATGTGCGACGTAATTCCAGCCATGGCGTCACGAATGTTGACCTCAAGCTGGTACAAAGTGGTTGCAAAGCATCACTTCGCATTAATGTCTATGTTTTCTTAATTTAGCATCAATTTCTGTATGGTGGTGCTTTAACCCATTTCGTACCAATATTTTGAGAAAGGTTTTATTTTAAAATGTTTTTAATAGCAGGGCGAATTAGGTGAAGAAATCCTCGAAAAATGAGTTTCAGCAAGATCGGTGATGATATTTGTTCTTAATCACAGATTCAAATTTGATATTTTTTAACACTTTTGCGCCCCCTTGGCTAATTTAAACAGGTCTAGAAGTATAGTATTGTAATACAAAATTACTAATTTTGTCTTTCAATTCATTCGGTTATGGTTTTGAACAAAACTAGTTATTTTTAGTTATTTAAAACAAATTTTAATCGAAATGTGAGGTTTTTTTCAATGCTCACCATCTTAAAACGGCTTTTATTATAATACAAAATTAGTCCAGCATGTTTTCAATAATTCTGTGTCAGTTCTATACAAATCTGGTTATTTTTATTACTTTTTAAAAAATTTAAGAAAAAAGTCAAAATTTGGGGTTTCTTCAATGCTCACACAACTTTAGTAAGGAAGGCATGGCAAACAAATTTTTTATTAGAAAGCCAATAGATCTAAATATAATACAGAAAAAATAAACTTTAGTTTACACAAGTTTATCTTAATAAACAAAAAAAATGCAAACATTACTAATTTCTATGACTCGTTAACGAATCAATAGTATGAAATGGGTTAAGGTCCAAAGGAGTAAAATCACGCTTACTGCTTGAACAGAATGTTGTATGCAGCTGTGGGTGTGGTAGGACAAGTCAAATTTTGAAATGTTTGAATTTCCGAAAATTTGTATGAAAGTGCGAAAAATACTTAGCTGCGGCTATAGCGAAGATTGATTTAAGTCTGAATTTTTCGAGTCTTTTACTTTTACCTTTTTTACTTTTCCTGTCAAATTGACAACTTAAACATTTGTCATCTAACTATTGTCTTTCTAATAAAATATTTGTTTGCTATGCCTTCCCTACTAATGTTGGGTGGGTATTGAAAGAAACCCCACATTTTGACTATTTTCTTAATTTGGAAATATCGACAATAAAACAAAAAAGTTGAAAACCTTGTTAAATACATAAGTATATTTAAAATAATCAAATTCTTTGCAAATTGTGCAAACTTGATATATTGTTGAATATATATTTTTCCAAATGACAATCGCTTACTACAGCATTCTGTTCACAACTTTCAAGTGTGGCGACACACTTCGAAATCAGGTGATGTGGCTGGCAGCGCTTGGGGCTCCGGTACTGTATTCTGTTCAGGCAGTTAAAATTTTCAATGGTGCGAGGAATTGCTTGCGCACTGAAGCTATGATGACGACTGACTTTACAACTAAATTCACATTACGTTTTAACTGAGCCGGAATTTCAATAATATTTTCTAATAATTTCCAAACATTCATCACGCATTAACGATGTATGATGAAATAAAAAGCTGCACTTAATATTTTGGCATTCAAACGTCATTGATATCTCAGACAATTGCTGAGACATTTCTATTGGAAAAACTGGCTTGGTTGACCTTAGATCAGATCAGACCATATCAGATAAGACAAACTTTGCTATGGACTTCTGGTATCAGTTCAGTTTAGTTTACTTGTTGTATCACAAAGGATCCATTTATAACTAATCTTTCGTTTAAAAATACCGGAATTTCTCATTTCAACAAAGCGCGCTTGAAATATCCTCAAAGTTGTTGTTTTGTTGAAATGTTACTCAAATATCAAATATCGCCATTTGTCAGGGACTGTGCGTGATAGCTTTGTACATAAACAAGTCTGTGTTTGTTGTTTTTTGCTAATTTCTCAATGTTGAATTTAATTAGTTAATGCGTTTACCTGAAAATTTGTGTTTCTAAGAAAGCTTTGAGTTTCTAAGAAAGGGAAGGTGGAAGGGAAGATGGAAGGTAAGGTGGAAGGGAAGGTGGAAAGGAAAATCGAAGGGAAGGTGGCCAGAAGGTGGAAAGGAAAGTGGAAGGGAAGGTGGAAGAAGAGGTGGAAGGGAAGGAAAGGGCAGAGAAGGAGAAAGGGTAGGTGGAAGGGAGGATGGAAGGTAGGTAGAAGGGAACCTGGAAGGGAAGATGGAAGGTAAGGTGGAAATGAAGGTGGAAAGGAAGATCGAAGGGAAGGTGGCCGGAAGGTGGAAAGGAAAGTGGAAGGGAAGGTGGAAGGGAAGGTGGAAGGGAAGGTGGAAGGGAAGGTGGCAGGGAAGGTGGAAAGGAAAGTGGAAGTGAAGAGAAGGGAAGGGCAGAGAAGGAGGAAGGAAGCGTTTAAAAGTAAATGTTCGTCGCAAGAGGCCAAAATTTTAGAAAAACAACCCATGGTTTCTTCATTACGGCAGCGTACAGGCTCACATAACTCGACTTGTATGCGACTGTTTGACAAAAAACAACAATCATACCATTTCGCAAACTCAGTATTTAAACGATATAGCTCCTTGTTTCCTCTTCTTCTCCACTCCCCCCTTGTCATTTTTTCTACTCGTTTCAAGTTACCACTTCGGGAAAATTGTTTTGCTTGCAATGAAGATTACATAGCAGCAGTGAAAATGATAATCAGTGTATTGTTTTTGTTTTATTTTTGTGCCCTGAGAACGTCAACTTGCCAAACTGTCAATTTCAAATGATTGCTTCAACGGTAAAAAACTGCATGAAAGCATATCAAACTCTGTCTCTGATTGAATAAACAAATATTGCCTTCATAGCTATACAAATCCTTCATAAATGCCAAGGAATGCGTTCATGATTTTGAAGTATTTTTTACCAGTTTCAAAGAATTGTTTTCCTGGAACACGTAGAGAAGAAAAATTTTCCATGCATTCATGTATATGCACAGCCATCGTTGCAATTTGTTATTTTAAGCCCCCACCCCCTTCGCCCGTCATGGGTTAAGACTAAAAAACTCATTTCGATAGTTGCATGCAAGAAAATGCTGCCTTAGCTGGCATTAAATTTGCCGGCATCGGTTTGCGTATTCGTGGCATATGACTTTATATGAAACCTATTATCCGCATGCGTATTGTTGCAATATCCTGCTGTCAATATGTACAACAACAAGACGCACAAAACATGCCGCTTGCTAATGTCAGTGTTGGTATTTTGTTTTGTTGTCTAGATTCGACATGAAAAGGAAAATCAATACCTAACCTCAGCAAATGAATATTTGTACGTATGGCGTGCAGACAACCACTAATTTTTATAGCTGTACGAAAAAGATTGTAATAAAACTATATAAATAAAAATGTAACAAAAATTCAAAAAGGCTGACTAAAAATATATAAAATAATCACAAACCCAGGAAATGCAAACAAAAATGGTGTCAGTGAAAATTTGGAGCACAGCTTTAGCTTCTGCATAGCTATTTCAAGACTGCTTACTTAGGAGCCTCGTTCTTTTTGATCCGTAACACTAAGAAATTGTAAGTGGTAACGTTAGGGACCAAAGAGGGTCCATGCGCGGTCCAACTGACCTTCCATCTTAACAAACCTAACCTCACCTATCCTAATCACAAACGCACTTAAAGCATTTTATATGTATACTTAGAATGAAGAGATTCCAAAATTAAATTATTTCAATATATAAATATCTACATATACTGATTAACTGATTCATAATCGCCAAGTTCAAGCCGCTAAAGTTAAAAATATTAAATTTAAACTGTATGTTCCACTTAAGTGAACTTCCTCTTCTTCTTCTTCTTCTTCTTATTGGCTGGCACGACAGCCCGATTACGAGACTAAGGCCTAGCTACCCGCAACCAACTGTGTTGTACGTGCGAATTTTTTACAAGGTTGGAAGGGACCTACAGTTTTCGATCCGATTCCGAACGGCGAGTTGAGAGCTTTTTCATAGGCAATTTTTATCCTCAGGGGTTTGCCAGTTCCTACTGAGAGGACAGCCGCCGAAAGAAAAATTGTTGTTTCTTCTTTTTTTTCGGTGTTTAGCAGCAACGGAGTCTTGAACCTGGGTTCGAGCGCCGCATTTGACTCGCGGCCCAACGCACTAGCCAGCTGAGCTACGGCGGCTGCCGAACTTCCGCTAACTCTAAATTAAAACTCGGGGCCTAAGAGGACAAAACATGGGTTAAGATGAAACGTGATGTAATATTCGTATTGATTTCAAACTTGGTGAAAAGCTCCAAATCGAAAATAATGCGACACATATATTTCAATTTTTCAAAATTCAAACTTCAACAGGATCAATAATGGGTTAAAGTTCGTATACGGGATGACTACGGAAAAAATATGAAAATATGAGCCCGACTGACTTTAAAACTGGTGAAATAACTTGAAATCAAATAGAGTTAGACACGTGTTTTTATTTTATTTTATTTTATTTTATTTCATTTTATTTTGTTTTATTTTATTTTATTTTATTTTATTTTATTTTATTTTATTTTATTTTATTTTATTTTATTTTATTTTATTTTATTTTATTTTATTTTATTTTATTTTATTTTATTTTATTTTATTTTATTTTATTTTATTTTCCTTTATTTTATTTTTTCTAAAAATCAAAATCTGATGGGGCCAACAATAGGATAAAAGTTTGGAGAAACAAAATTATTTGGGCCTTTTGACTTGGTGAATTGGTGAAAACACTTCAATTCAAAAACAATTAAATATGTGGTTGGTTTTGTTGAAAATCTAAATCTTATGAGGTCAACGATGGGTTAAGGGGAAACATGATTAAAGAAGTCTATTGACTTTAAATTTGGTGAAAGCACTTTAAATGAGAAATAACACTGTGCAAGTCGAAAATTCAGACATGGGGGGAACTTACAGAGCGAGTTTTCATAGGTATACTGAGTTGAGATCCACCAGCCGTTTGGCTGGATTGGCTCCAGTTTAAGAGAAAACCGACTTTGAAGTTTGCTCATTTTCAAATGCTAATAGATCCTAAATCGTTCCGAATATCGCTTTACTGTCTTCGGCAAGTTTGTAGATATTTTAACGACCAACAAGTTTTCTTAAGACACCAATCCAAAAAAATACATTCCAACTGTGTAATTGCGATATGTGAATTTTTTTGCGCAGCGCAACGTGGCGTATGAGTGTCATTTAATTCTAATATAAATCTAATTAAATGACACTCATACGCCACATTGCGCTGCGCAAAAAAATTCACATATCGCAATTACACAGTTTGAATGTATTTTTTTTGGATTGGTGTCTTAAGCAAATTTGTTGGTCGTTAAAATATCTACAAACTTACCACAGACAGTAAAGCTATATTCGGAACGATTAAGGATCTATTAGCATTTAAACGTTCGAAGACTTAAGCGACGAACTTGACTAAATGAGCAAACTTCAAAGTCGGATTTCTCTTAACCCGGCGTTGGTGTGGTGAAAAAAAATTACGTGATTGGTGTGGTGGGGTATGACATACCCCAAAACTTTATATAGCACCAAGCCCACGAAACAACACAAATATAAAAGATAGCAATTACATATTATTCTTCATTTAATTTTACGTAAGAAAATGCCAAAAAATTTCTTGTGCAAGCAATTTGTAAAAGAAAATAACAAATATAAAAAAATAAACGAAAAATACTGAAATTTATAGGTTGACTTCATAAAATGGGGTTTAAAAAAATTACATTGCATACTTTTCCAAAAACCATAGTCTGTTTTAAAAACGATATACATGTAGTTATGTGACATATAATTTTCGGTAGCTACGGTGAAATAGTAGCGAAATACAGGGTCTCCAAATTAGCGCATTTTTTGCAAGATGTATAAGGTTTTTGCTCTCAGACAAACCGAACATTGTGTGCTGTACTAACGACGTTTTGGTACAGCTTCGCATTATCTCAAGGATTTACAGAATCATGATGATGTACAAAAATAATGATATTTTTTGGAACATATGATACGATGAAAACGATTGTCGTATGTGCTATTAAGTTCAATGGAACATACGACATTCGTTTTTCACGGCGACGAAATGCGAATACTGAACTGTGAGCTTTTATTGCACGTAGCAGTTGGACAGTTGGTACTTGCCTCTTATGTTTCCGTATGGTAAGTTTTTGAATAAATCGATGACTACCATCAAAAATATCAATTTGAATTCAAAATCATTTACACAAAAAGTTACGTTATTGGTGTGGTGGGGTATGTCATACCCCAATGAACTTTAGCGGGATGTGACTGAAAACTGGTAAAACTCAAGTTGTTTTTGGATAGCAAATGTGTAAGGTTGGACTGTTATAAACAGCTACTAGAAGCGATAGTGCCCACAAAAAACTAATAGGCGTAATATTTACAAAAATACAACCTCTGGGGTATGGTATACCCCACCACACCGATGCCGGGTTAAACTAGAGCCAATCCAGCCAAACGGCTGGTGGATCTCAACTCAGTATACCTATGAAAAGTCGCACTGTAGGTCCCCCCCATGTCTGAATTTTTGATGGTAAATTTCACGCACAGTGTAATTAAACAAGTCTTTTTTTTTAATCTGAGGAGTTCATCAAAGTTTAAGAGAAACTTGATTTATTGGGCCCATTGTCTTTAAATTTCCGTATTCAGATGTCATTAATTTAACAATTATTTAAATTTTTTTCTAAATTTTACTTACAACAAAAATTATTTCAATGACCTTTTATAGACATTTTACACTTTAATGCATTTTTGAAAGTTCCTAGAATCTCTTTGAGCTGTTGAATGCTTTCAGATATTTCAAAGCTTACATAATAAATTTTTTCGTAAAGTTTTTCCAATATCTGTAGGTACTAATTTTTTTGTAGTTGTATATTTCATATCAAAACAACAATGGTAAAATTACTTAGAGCCAGAGGTGGCGGAAAATTATGATATCAAATTTAATTTGCTTAAAAGCTCGCCACTCTACTTTGCTTTTAATAAAATTCAAGTGTTTGTGGTCAATGCTGTAACGCAACGGTATTTGTAATGCTTTACACTTTTAATGTTTGTTTGTATGCTGTGCATGTGCCACGTAGTGGTAGTAGTAGTAGTAGCAGTAGTAGTTGTGTGTATATGCCACGTAGTGAACATACATATCGATGCCGCGTGGCTTTTGCCCCAAGTTACTTTGCATTGGCTTCAGCAGATGGGTTAGGTAAGCAACTTTAAATGCAAAAATAATTGCATAATATTTTAAAAACATAACGTTCAGAAGCAGAATTTAAAATGACTGTTTTGAATATTTAAATGTAATATGTGAAAAGTCATTTGGCAAATTCAAATAGTAAAACATGTACATTATTTGAATTGCAATAAAAAAGCTGCAGAAAAATGTGCAACACGTTTTTTAGAATGTTCCACTCAGTTCATTATTGTTACGAAAATGAGTTTGTGTTTCAACGCAGGCAAAGTTCGTATCACTGAATTGTGCCAAAAGAAAATATGCTAAAAGTTTTCAATTCAGTTCATTTTTACTTTCTTTTTCTACACTTGTTACTTAAATCAAATCAAAATCAAACTCTTCTCACTGCTCCGTTTGCTTTAATTTTACTTTTTGCATGGAGCGCAACTCGTTCTGGAACATTACAGCATCGCCTTAAATTGTCTCTGCGATATTTTTATCGAAATAATTATGCCCCTTAAAGTGTGCAATGATGCGGAACACAACTTGTTCCCGAATATCCCAAAATCGCCTGGAGTCGTTTTTGCAATGATTCCAATGAAATTTCTATACCCCCTAAAAATCTGCAAGGTTGCGAAACGCCATTCATTCTCGAACATTCCTGTATCGCTTCGAGTCGTGTCTGCGATAATTTCATCGAATTTCCTATGCTCCCAAAAGTATGTAATGATGCGGAATGCAATTCGTTGTCGAACATCCCAGCATCGAAATAATTATGCCCCTTAAAGTGTGCAATGATGCGGAATGCAGCTCGTTCTCTAAAATCTCAAAATCGCCTCGAGTCGTTTCTGCGATTATTCCACCGAAATTCCTATACCCCCTAAAAGTATGCAATGATGCGGAGCGCAGCTTGTTCTCGAATATTCCAGTATCACCTTGAGTGCAAAAACGAATCCAATGATTAATTAATTAATTCCATGAAAATTGCTATGCTCCCCCTAAAATTATGCAATGTTGCTGAGTTTTGTTGTGTCATGTTGTCTATACCAGGACGCGTGTAATGGCACAGCTGCGCCGAGAGAAATGTAAGTTTTCTTGTCACAATATATTTTTTTAATCGAGATAAAAAGCTTTGAAATTGTAGTCCTCGTCAGTGAGAGTCTTCTCTCTTATGGTCGTTTATTCTCTACCGGTACTACTGTCAAGTATTTTGTTGGAAGGCGCATTCAGCAGTTAGCTCGAAGAGTCTATGTCGACATCATGTCATGTCAGGGTTACCGTTGCCGGCCTTGTTGAGTTCATCATGCATCGCACTAAGTCCTCGATCAAAACTTTCGTTAGTTGAATCACGGGCAAGGAACCTCCAGCGTTCCTGGGCCGCAAAGTTCGCAATGGGGGTCATCCTTGTGCCCGAATTGGTATTTAAATTAAAAATACCATCATCCATGTGCGAGATAAAGTAAGACTGAAAAAACTGAAACCAAAAATTGAATCAAAAACCGAAATTAAAAATTTTAATTAACAAAGAATTTTAAAAAGACCATAATAATAATTTTATTCAACCAAAGCCCACCACAAAATAAATAAAATATTAATAACTAATAAATAATAAAGTTTTAACGCCCATAAGTATGCACATTTAATTCGTAATTGATAGACTTTGTTGCGCTTTAATATTGGCGCCGCTTTGCACTGTTTTGGCCATTGCTGGCAACATTTGCGTTATTTTCTCATAAACGAAACGCTAATTAATTTCGCCATAAAATATGCAACACATTTACTTGGCTTGTAAGCAATTTCTAATTAAATAACGCTCTGAAGAATCCATAAACAGCAATTTGCCAAGGTATGCTAATACTTATGCGTACGGAATCGGAATGCTCAGAGCAGCAGCCAAGAAATGAAACTGCTGCGGCAGCAAAAAGAATGCGGCAACATTCTGTTAACATATCTAATTGGAGAAATGTACGTGGCAAAGCGAAGAATTCACTGGGCTTTGGACGTAATGTATTCCAAGGTGTAATAAATAAGTCACATTGCAATGTGTCAGTCAGAAACTTGAGCGCTTGAATGTTCTTGCAAACCAAAGGAAATGTTTCAACTTTAAGGTTTTCAATGAAAAAGTTTTGGTATAAATTTAAATTGAAATTAATTTTGATTAATTGAAATGCAATGGCAAGAAATTCAAAGTCTTCTTTAAGCTGCTTTTAGGCTCATAGCACAGCCTCATTGATTGTCATAGCAATTGATTGTTTCATGTTTCATTAAAGAAATATTTCAGTCATTGTGTTCAAATAGTAAATGAAAATGTTACATTTCAAACATTTAATAATATTCATTATGAATTTAATTCAGTGTGAAAGGTGTTTCTTAACAATGTGTAAATGTGTGTGTGGAGTATTTAAAATAATGGCAAATTTTTGTAAACAACGTAAAGCTTTGTATCGTAAAATTTATGCAAAAACATACAATGTTAAATTCTAATGTGTTGTGAGTGGGAAAATGCTGTGTAACATTGTCTAAGACGGCCAGAGCTGCCAAAGCGTAAGTACATATAAGTATAACGTAAGTATATGTTACAAGGGATGTGTAAGAGAATTGCAAACGTAAGCAGACAGTTGGTTACGAACGATGAGTTCGTGGCGTGGCGGCGGTATGTAACGACATTAACCCTTCATTACTATTGTTTATTGCTACCTTAATTACTAACTATGGATAACTTTTAATTATCCGTTTAACTTTTTCATTAAGGTAAAATAAACAAATAAAACTATTTTTCATAACCATATAATGTAAAAAAATTAAATTGTATAGTTTTGTTAATTCATTTATTTTACACAAAAATTTGTATATGAACATTTAATTTAAAGAAAAAAAGTATGATTTAAAAAGTTGTGTTGGGAAAATAGCCACATCTTGCACAATATTCAAGCTATGTTTCTTAGGCTAAGTGATTCAGAAGCTGAAAAAATAAGTAATAAATAATTATTTAATAATTTTTTTTCTGACCCAAACAAAAATCAACAACATACCTGCTACCTTAAAAATATCAAACATGTCGTAATAGCTTGCGTTCATTTCTGGCAATGTTGAATTGACTAATTCATAGCAATAGGTGCAAAGTCGGTTAGTGTGATTTTTGAAAACATATATTTCACATTTGCAGCGTTTTGTTTTTGTTTTTCTATCTTTTTCAAAGTTACATATGCTGACTTATTTTTAGTTGTGTCCAGAAGTTTGATGCTATTTGATCGTTGCAGCACAATGCAAAATAGTCCTAATTCAAATTGTAAAATATTTTTATTTAATAATATTTTATTATGTTTCCTTTGTTTTTTAACGAAATAAATATTTATTGGAGTTAATTTTATGCAAATTTGTGACAATTTTAATTTGTCAAAATTTTTCAAACTTTTTAACTGCCATTTAGGCGGTCTGCCATTTAAAATTTTTAAATTTGGCAAAAGTATCACAACTTGAAAAAAGAATCAGCAAAATTGACATAACTAAAAAAAAATCGGTAATTATTGAATTAAAATATTGTTACGAAAATGACTTCTCTAAGTTCGTATCTGGAATGTGCTTGACAATTAAAACAGTTTCAAGTATTCAGCGCAAAACGCATTCCAATACCAACGATCACTTTATTTACAAATTTACACTTGTTTCTCTTTACACTACTACTATTGCATGTTCCCCCTTTGCTTGCTCAACACAGACTCCACCCTTTGCGCTGCACACTGCTGCCTTTTATACCTGTCTGGTTATCGCGCCGACTCTTCTAGCACATTCCAATTGGACAATACTCGGCCATTCTCGCACAGCCCATCACCTTCGCGAACCATCCTTGCCATATCGGAATTATAGCAAGTTTGCCGTACTCTAAAGTGCGTGCCTAAAAGTATGCCCGTAAAAGCATTCATGCTTTTCAAGCATTCACAGAGTGGCTCATCGTTACAATATCATCAAAAAAGTCATTACTCAAAATGCTGGATTTTCTAGTCTATAATAAAAAAAAACTTTTAAAACTTATCTTAGAGCATAGTTTGTAAGAATTTTCTACTAAATGGTCTACGTTATTAAAAAAAAATTGTTGCAAAAAACGTGAATAAAAATATGTAAATGTATTTTATAAAAATAACAACTTTACATATTAAAACGCTACTACTATCTTGGGTGTAACACACCCAATTACTTTTGAAAACAATTGCATAAAAATATAGGGTGTTTTTTTTAGAGGTTTGTTTTTCGAATAGAGATAAAACTGGCATTTTGTGGTCAAATCAGGCAACTCTAATGTCATTTATGTTCAGTTTGGTTTGCCATTTCATCATGAATAGGTTCACAAAAGAACAACGCTTGCAAATCGTGCAAATTTATTTCGAAAATAATGGTTCAGTTCGCGAAGTTTACCGCAAGCTCCGTCCATTTTATGGTCGACATAATCGTCCATCAGAGCAATTAATTCGGTTAACCATGGGTCGTTTTCGCACTACGTTTACTCTATGTGATAATACGCATCCGCAGAGACGTCGAACAGTGCGCACCGAAGAAACAATTGCCGCTGTAGAGCAAAATGTTGAAGAGGACCCGAATGAATCGATTCGCCACCGTGCACAGCAATTGGAGCTTTGTCCATCAACTTTATGGAAGATTTTGCGCAAAGATCTTGGCTTGCGACCTTACAAGATCCAGCTTGTGCAAGAATTAAAGCCGCAAGACCATGCAATGCGTCGTGATTTTGGTGTATGGGCCGAAAATGAGATTGATCTCGATGCTGATTTTCATCGCAAAATTTTGTTCAGTGATGAGGCTCATTTTTGGTTGAATGGCTACGTCAACAAGCAAAATTGCCGCATTTGGAGTGAAGAGAATCCACATGAGACCCTTGAGACGCCATTACATCCACAAAAACTGACTGTTTGGTGTGCTCTATGGGCTGGTGGAGTCATTGGGCCATACTTCTTCCGAAATAATGCTGGAGAGTCAGTTACCGTTAATGGAGACCGGTATAGAGCCATGATAACCGACTATTTTGTTCCCGAATTGGATGGCATGAATGTGGATGAGTTGTGGTTCCAACAAGACGGCGCTACATGCCACACAGCGCACGTCACAATCGATTTATTGAAGGAAACATTCGATGAGCGCATAATTTCGCGGAATGGACCTGTCAATTGGCCACCAAGATCGTGTGATTTGACACCATTGGATTATTTTCTTTGGGGATATGTGAAGTCGCTCGTCTACGCCAACAAACCAGAAACGTTAGGGGACTTGGAAGCCAACATTCGTGGCGTTATTGCCGACATACGGCCCCAAATGCTCGAAAAAGTGGTTGAAAATTGGACCTGTAGAATTGGCTTTATTCGAGCCAGCCGCGGCGGCCACATGCCCGAAATCATATTTAAACATTAATGGCATACAATTATCCTTCCAATAAAGCCAAATTGATGGACATTAAAATGATTTTCTTGTGTTTTATTTCAATTCGAAGTTCTATACCTCTAAAAAAAACACCCTATATAAGGACTGTATCGAAAAGAAAGTGCACACTTTCTAACTTAATTTTCTTGCAGCAAATAATTATTTTTTTAATTCTAAAAATGCCGTTTAATAGAGTAGGCCTTGAAATACTGATTTCATACAAATTTCGTTTCATATATTTTTATATTACGAAAATTACGCGTATCGAGTTAGACATCCTCAAAAAATTTGTGTACAGTTGGTTCACTGAAACAGGTGCTTCGTACAGAAAATCACCCAAACGACATCGCGTGTCCATAAACTTCGCTAAAAAAAAATGATTCTTAAGTATGGTGAAAATTGCACTATCAACGACATACCAAAAAGTGACCGTAAAAAGGGTCGTAAAGACCCAAAAATGGAAGAAAAACTGAGGCATTAGATTGACGAAAACAAGTGCATTTGTATTGGAAATTTAGCTAGAACGAGTGTGACGATGGTGCAAAGAGTGAAGCAGAGGAATAACTTAAAAACATATAAAAAACAAACAATACCAAAAAGAAATGAAAATCAAAAAGTGACTGGCAAAACGCAATGCAGAAAACTATACACTCGTCTCTGCAAAGAAAAAATTTCGGGCATCATTATGGATGACGCGACATATGTAAAAATGAACTCAAAATCACTGCCAGGAAGAAATGAGAATCCGCTAAAATCACCAGAACTACGTCCAATAGAGCGCTATTACGCAATAGCCAAAAGAAACCTTATGAAAGATGAACAAGAAGCTAAAAATCTTAAGGAATTAAAAAAACATTGGAGAAAATCAAAAAAACCCATAACGCAAACAGCTGTACAAAATTTAATGAAGAGGGTCAAACAAAAAATTAGATATACATTTATTTGAAAAACAAATTTGTTATTTAAACAAAAATCCTTAGTCCTTAAAGTATATGCAACAAATGTTAAAACAAAAAATGTGATCAAAAAAATTTACATTAAAGTTATACTTCAAACTAAGCGTGCACTTTCTTTCCGATACAGTCCTTAAAACCTTTCGATATATGCAAATGTGAATTATTTACATTATAACTTAATGTTGGTTCTACTTAAAAACTCTATATTTTACAAACAAATTTAACTCACTGGGTGGTGTATACCCTAACGATAGTAATGCAGGGTTAACACATTGTTTTCTAATTTCTCGCACGTGCTGTGTTCACTTTCTTCGCATATTTCTCTATGAAGCAGGAGTGTCCACTTGGACAGCGAACTAATACAGTTACTATAGGGAATGCAAACCCGAATCCCGGAAAATCCTGGGATTGATAAAATCCGATCCTTAGATCGAAACATAAAAATAGTTTACTTTTTGCTTTCCTCACCTTTATTTCGATAAAGGCAAATCTTCTTATATGATACAAAAATTTATTTTCATCCTGCCTGTGAGCAGTGGCGCACACAGTATTTCATTTTGTGGGGAGAGGGGGCGGGGTTTCGCGTATAACATTCGATCGAATACCAATCGAAACCATATTTTGTACCAACAATTTTTATATATGGGAGGAGGTGGTTGGAACCCCAAAACTTCCCTTGCGTTCGCTACTGCCTGTGACTTTTGAATTAGCTTTAATTAGATTTAATTAACCCTTTGGCTACAGGTTTTTACTGGGGAAAGTTAAAATTTTAAATTTTACGTTAAGGCTTCTATGTGGTTTTTTGAGCAACATTTCAAAAGAAATTTTTAATTCTTATACTCGGACCCTGTATTTAAGAGTGTTTTTCTCTGAGTGCAACCACATAAAACTTTTTACGCATAACGAAAATTTGAATATTTCTTCATTTACTTCAGCCAAAACAAAAAAAAAGTTTCTTAATTGAAAGAAAACGTGAAATTAAACAATTATCTAAAGTTTTCTGCTTCTTCTTCCTTTATTATGTAAGATATACTATTAAAAAAGGTGTATACTTCTCTTCTGTAAACTTTAATATTCAGTTTATTAATTTCGTATTTTTCCTAAAACTTCAAACTATTCTAAGGACCAATAAAAAATGTATTTTTGAAACCACAGAGGGTTCAGACATCCAAAAAGTAGCAATGTGCTATATGGCAACAAAATACCGAAAGGGTTAAATTGTATGCCTCAAAGTATATAATTTATGAAATGAATGTAGAGAGTTTACATAAGCGAATTTCATATTGATTTAATTTTTATTATGTTTTGTTTGTTGTTTAGTTGTTGTTAAGCTGAAAGAATAAAAAGGTTACAACAAAAAAAATTATATACTTTAAAACTAAAAAAATTATAATGACAAAAATTAAAAACAAAAATTTGTAGGGGATTTTTTTAATTTTTGGTAAGAAACTTTAATATTGTTTTTAAGGTTTAGGAGAAAGCTATTTCAGATTTCTGGCAGCACTGGTAGTCATATATTATAAATTTGCTTGTTTGGCTCGTTTTGGCGACCATATTTGCATTGATATCAAATGAAATTGTAAAACTGATGTTAAAAGTTTAATATATAAAAAACGGGATAAATTTCAGATCACATTAACTGATATAAGATAACAAATTGTAATAGGAATATTATTAAAAAAAAATCTCGATTAATATTAAATAATAGGAATAATTAAGATTTTAATAAAAAACTAAAAAAATGTAATTTTCATTTTCCGAAAATATTAAAGTTCACATTCGAACACATTCGAGTAGGTTTGAAATTTATTGCATTTTAAATAATTCAAGCATAAAATTAAATTAATTTAAACAGTAATCCAGAAAATATAACACATGAAGCTTTCAGAGAATTGCAATTTTCATGCAACGAAATTATTTTTGCCATTTTGCGGCAATGCTTTTAGCCTTTTCTCTGAACTGTTACAACGCACTTTTGAGCGCCAACACATATGCAATTTGCATGATATTAATTCTATGCAAAACTAATTGCAGCTTTAATTGAACGAATTCAATTCCAATGCAAATCAAATCAATTATCTGACATCTGGCCATGTCCATCGTCAAGCCGCCACGTATTGGATGAATAATTGAATGCATATGTAATTTAAATTGCATGCAAATATTAAACGATTGCGCCCACATGTATGCAATGCTATTGTGCTGCTAATAGCCACACTTCTCATCCAGTTCGAGTGGCAAACTGCTTGTGTGATGCTTTGAAATATTGCATTTAGTATGCATTTAAAATTATTTGCAATGCTGCTGACTATTAAATTGTTGATTTAATCTATTTAATTGTCTGTTTAGTGCAATAAAATGACAATAAAAATATGTTTTGTGAAAAGTAGAAGTCTTTGTAGGTATGGAAAATTTACGGTCTTTTTAGAGTTAATTAAATGAAAGTGAGGTTAACAAGGTTCACTGTAGAGTGACATGTGTATATCTACAAAATAAACACCGACTTTTTGTTTTTTCAAAAGAGCGTCAAACTCAACATTTCCCTCTTTAATTTTCAGGAAAATAGATGTAAATATTCTTATGTCCTTTTAGCAAAAACTTTAGTTATTTTAAGGTAAAAACTCAAGCATGATGACAGTTAAAACGTTAATCAATCAATTTAATAAAGTAAAATAATTCCTACAAATACAGAAACTTTTCCTCAAACCTATGCAAAGTATTTAATGCCTAAATGCATACATCACACACCTTCAGCTCTTCATAATTCTGCTTAAAACTAAACTATTGCAAATGCCATCAACATGTGCGCTGCCGAAGCTGACATAAGTGCGCATATGGCGTGTGGCAACTAACGATCATAAATACATATAGTGTGTGGTATTTTTTGGAATTGAGATTTGCTAATGCCAAACTATACTTTTTGGATTACACAAGCAGGATTAATGAAAATCTGCAAACGCGTACACGCGCACAACCAGCGCCAGGTGGCATAGCACAAAATTGTCGAACGAACTTGGGCGCACGTGTTGCCAGCGAACATAAATTGGGATTTACAATTTGCGGGTAAATATTGTTTGCATATTTTTAGGCAACAACAGGTCTAACCGAACAGCGCCACTATGGCGCACAGAGCAATTTAATTATTATCAACGCATAAAGCGGCATTATTAAAATACGCCAACGCCCCAAAGTATGCGACATTTCTTTCTTCCAAACATATATAAACATTATTACATGCATGTACACACACACACACACATACGCTCGCTCATGAATACGCGCCCAAACAGGTGGAAAATTTTAATAACCACCTACGCGCTTATTTGTGAAATTATCAACTTTTCGGTAAATACGCTAATCCGCTGGCAGCGAGCGAGGTTGCGTCGAATTCACGCTCAATTATTTTCGGCGTGTAGCGCGTAACTTTACACAGTTGATTTTTCGTTGCATATTTTTAGACGCTTACCTAATTGTTATGGTGTCGGTTTGTTGGCGCGAAAATTTATGCAGAAAGTTTCATTGGCAACTGCGTGTTACGTCGACGATGCACAGTGGCGCGAGTTCATACTAGCGAGGGACAAAAATATATAGAAGGAGAAGTAGAGAAAAATTCGAAATACAAAAATTAGAAATTTCATGAGTAAAGAACTAACGGAACAAAATTACGACCACCTCATGAAAAAACTTCATATTAATGGCCTGGACTCATTCGTGACGGATGAGACACGGCTATATAGCTTCAAGGTGGCGCCGGCTTCAACCTTTGCCATGTAATGTTAGTAAACTACGTGATTACAATAAAAAGCTATCATATTTTTGAGCTCCTAAAGATATATTTCGTCATTATACATTTTACCGTTATGCAATTAATTTAAAATAGATAAAATAGAGAATAGTTCTATGTTTGGCGACAGTGACAACTGTTTCGGTAGCACTCGTCAAAATAATCATATGGATATTACAATTCCTGGATAATGGATTCTTCGTAGTGGGTTCTTCGGAATTCCTAACTTTAATTGATAAAAATTGCATATACCAGGCGCGCCTATGAAACCGGTAACGACATTTAGCGGTAAATAGCCGAATATTTATAAACTTCGGAACCGTACCAAATGTCATGTTTACTTCTTCTGTCATATGTCAACAATATTCAGTCCACAATTTGTCAAGTTTCATCCAACAACGCATTCTTTGACGCTCCGGAAAATGTCGGATTACGTGCCTACAAATTACGATTTGCGGACACAGTTAATTTTGTGTTACCATTTGAAGAAAAACGCTTCTGAATCGTAACGAGTAACGAGTGGTTCAATAAATTTAAAAGTGGTGATTTTGATGTGAGAAACGAGGAGCGTGGCCGGCCACCAAAAAAGTTTGAAGACGCCGAATTGCAAGCATTGCTCGATGAAGATGATGGCCAAACGCAAGAACAGCTCGCAGAACAATTGGGTGTTGACCGTCGGACCGTCGGAAAACGTTTAAAAGCAATTGGAAAAATTTTAAAGGTCGGTAGATGGGCGCCAAAAATGCCCAGAATATGAAGCCAGGCAACACAAAGTGATTTTCCTCGATGACAACGCACCACCACACCGCACTAGAGCCACCAAAGAATTGGTTGCATCGTACAACTAGGAAGCTCTTGCTCATGCGGCTTACTCACCAGACTTGGCGCCTTCGGATTATCACATGTTCGCATCGATGGGCCACGCATTAACGGAACGGCGCTTCAATTCTCACGCAGAAGTCAAAAAATGGATCGATGATTGGTTTCAGGCAAAAGACGAAACATTTTTTTGGCGAGGCATCCATAAATTGCCTGAGAGATGGGAAAAATGTGTAGCTAGCGATGGCCATTACTTTGAAGAATAAAATTGTAATAATTTCCTCACAATAAACGTGTTTTTTCAAAAATAATTACCGGTTTCATATGCGCATACCTGGTACCAAAACATTGTGCTTGAAAATTGGCCTAATTGTCCCACAGCTACTCAGAAGTTTCTCTGAGTGAGTTGAAATCTATGAGTCTTCTTCTGGAGTGGCACGACAGCCCGATTACGAGACTTAGGCAATTTTACTCTCAGAAGTTTGCCATTTCCTGCTGAGAGAACAGCCGCCGAAAGAAAAATTGTTGTCTATGACTCACCTATACTACTTTTTGCTTTTGAATATTTCTTTTCAACTTACTTTTCCCTTTATTATTTTACTATTTCTTATTATTTTTATTATTTTATTTTATTCTATTTTATATTATTTTATTTTATTTTATTTTATTTTATTTTATTTTATTTTATTTTAATTTTTTCTATTTTATTCTATTTTATTCTATTTTATTTTATTTTATTTTATTTTATTTTATTTTATTTTATTTTATTTTATTTTATTTTATTTTATTTTATTTTATTTTAATTTATTTTAATTTATTTTATTTTATTTTATTTTATTTTATTTTATTTTATTTTCATATTTTTGCATTTTTTGTCGCTACTCTGTTACACTGTGCGGCGTTATTGACGTTAAGTGCGCTAAGTAGCGAATGCTTTAAGGCATTTTTTATGCAACGCATTTGCCAGAATCAAATTAGAGGACACACTGCTGGTATGCGGGATCTGAGTAATTTGGTTGGTTGGCTAAAAACACGCGAAAGTTTAAGGAGCGCACAGGTTGCAGGCGGCAACTTTTCAGGCAAACAATGTTAAGATTGCCAAAATAATTGAATTTGAGGTCTGAGCTCGAGGCGCCCACCAATCTTCGGTAAAGCAAAGTGGTGACTTCCGATTCCGATTGCAAATTTCGTATGCTAAATGCTTGTTTATGAGGGGGGAGTGTCAACAACACGGCTCCTTGTTACTTTTCGTTGGGATGAACAGGAAATAACCACTTTAATATTGCCACAATAGCGGCAAATAAATCGAAAAAGTTGCTGGGTTTCGCAATAAGCCAGCACGAGGCAAAAGCCGCACCAAAGTTTTCGACTTAAAGTTACTATCGAAGTTTGGCAAAACAGACCAGTGAGGAATTTTGCATTTAGCACGAAAAGTTTTCATTGGGCAAAATTGCCAAAGAAAACCCCATTTAAGAAAATCTTAACCAAAATTTCGACGCGGCGAATTGTCGTGACTGCATTGTTGCCTAAAGCGAAAATGTAATTCAACCATTTACAGAGGCGACACATTGCGTGTTCGACACTTTAATGACTAATGCAGAATATTTGTGATATATGCAATTTTTGACTGTTTTAAAAGAATTAATATGTGTGAGTGTGCAACATTTTGTAAGAAAAATGTATTGTGAAAAGTTGTATAAGGTTGACATCCACTGATTGGTTGACATTTTTTGAGATGGAAATTGAAAATTTTCTTAGAGATGGAAAAAAGTAGTAACCAGCAATGGCCAAGATTTTGACTAATCTGTTCACTCATTTTGTTCTGAAATACATACATTTTTGGCCACAAAGAAACGTACCAAACTAATTTGTACTCTTAATGCATTCAGAAATTTTTTTTAATTTTTGTTTATTCAACATAGTTTTTATTTATTGATTTGCACATTACTTTCACTTTTTTATATTTTTTTGTACACTAAGACGTTTATTCGATAAACAACACACAAAATTCTTACCGTGAAAAGTAAACGTAGCATCAAAGCTTACACAATACTGCACTTGGTCACATGTCTTCTTTAGTAAAATAATGCAATTTTTCAATGCATTACTTAACTTTTCCAACCATCACGCCCGCTTTTCGTATGATGAATGCAATTAGCCACTGCACACAGTGGCTCTTCCTAATTGAGTTGGGCGGCGCAGAATTTCGCGTCCAGTACCCAAACTGGCATTTATTTATTGCAGCCTTCTGGCACTGTAAGTGCTCTCCTCTAGACCCACCCACCCCCCTTCCCCACAACTGCTGCGGCTGTTGTTCAATGCAATTTGAACACTTGAGCTGAGCGCTCGCTTCGACCCGAAACAGCATTCTGCACTCGGGCGCCGCTTGTGGCGAATATTGCATGTTGCAAGCTCTGTCCTAATTAATTACCGCCATGGATATTGTTGCGTGAGCAGTGCGGGCCATTTGCTCTAATGCCACTTGTAGTACCAGCGCTGCAGCTGTTGTCGTAACAAGCCCCGCCCCCAAGGCGTTTCTCAGATGCGCACAGTCGTCCTTACGGTAGCTCCTACATCGTCTTTCGCGCTCCATATGCCATCTATTTCTGCCCTCTAAGCCAACAGTCAGCGCTTCATTTGTGCTAAAGCGTACTTTCCGTTATGTAAATATGAAATTTTCATGGTTAGTGGAAATTTTCGCCAAAGGCCAAGTGGTTGTAGAACCATAGACTTGCATAGTCATGTGTATGTGTGTGTGTGTACTTGAAGGATAACAACATTTTAGAAATTTGAAAATTAGATTGTTTAAATTTAATCAAATTAGAAAGTTACAAAAACTAAAAATTAAATTAAAAATTTTATAATTAAAGTTAAACCTAAATGAAATAAAATTTAATTAAATCAATTAAAAACTTTTGAAAAAGTTCACAGTGAGCGAAGTGGCTACTTTTGAATGCGTACAGAAATGATATGAATTGATATGAATTTTCTAGTTTTGAACAACTTTAAATTAAAGTTTTAACCCATTATAAGCCATATTCATTATTTTGTCCTTAGGAAAACTTATTAGAAGAAAATTTGAAAAAAAAATTATGATAATAATTTAATAATAAATTATGATAATAATTTCGTTTAATTGTTGAATAATTGCAACTTAAAATGAACTTTTAACATTACGAGCCATATTAATATTTGTTGTTCTTTGAGAATGTTTATTTGTACACTTTTAACCCTTCGTTAGTCAAGTGGTTGAAATGTATCAGTTAAGCAGGGTTACCATTAAAGAATGTTTTACGAAATGTACTTGAAAACATATTTTGACATTAATTTTTTAGTGAATTAATGATTACAACTTAAAATGAACTTTTAACCCATTATAAGCCATATTTGTTGTCTTGTTATTTAGGAAATTTAATTCGTATATTTTAAACAGGGTTGCCCTAAAAGTGTATTTTACGTAGTAAACTTGAAAATAATATTTTGATATGAAGTTTTTAGTGGATAAAACTAACTTTAAACGAACTTTTCACCCATTATGAGTCTTATTTATCCTTTTGTTTTTAAGGAAATTGAATTTAAAGCATAAGAACTTTTTAGTAGGGTTGCCATAGAAAAGTATTTTACGAAGTAAACTTGGAAAAGTATTTTTGCATCAATTTTTAAGTTATTGAATGTTTTAACCCATTATAAGCCATATTTGTCCTTTTGTCTTTAAGCAGGGTTGCCATTTAAGAGTATTTTACGAAGTAAAATTAAAAAATAAAATTTGATATTAAGGTTTTAGTTAATGAATGCTTAGAACTAATGATGAACTTTTCAAGTTAAAGAATGATTTTTTTCAGAGCATATTTTATGTGACCATATGGTCACGCTAGACACTACCGGGTTAATGAAGTTTGATTAAAAAATGCATAAATAACCAAACTGGAAGGACTAGAGCGGAGTAAATGGCGTCGCATTGAGGTTAAAGAAAAATCGACACATTGCTTCACAGCTTCTCAGAAGTTTGTCTTTTACTTAATTAAATTTTAAATTTTATTTAAAACAAAAACCTGCACAGTTGCATAAAATGATTTGTGATTTTTTGTTTGTATTCCCGAAATGATGTTTAGAAATAATTTCACAAATTTATATAGAATATTTTTATAGAAAAAATTTGTTTTGGGAGTTTTCAAACAAAAAATATTTTCATTTTGAAAAAATATTTTCATTAAATTTTTCATAGAACCAGGACGTTCAAACAGAGACTTGTACCAACATTCAGAAATTTTTGTTTGTGCTAAAAATTTTAACTTTCTTATTCTTAAAACTTCACAATTCCTAAAAAAATATGAACTTTTTTAATCATACTTCATATTAAATTGCTCAAAAAATGTTTTTGCAAAATTCGATGGAAAACGAAATCCGCCGCATTTGGTTTAAAGTAATTTTCATTGATGAGTGACATGAACAGCGACTCGGAAAATCACGATGCCATCGGAAATTAGATTGTCAAGCCGTGCTACTTAATTAAATTGTTAGCAGTGAAATTTCACAAGAGGCGTTCATTGGCTATGCAAATCAATCAATCTGAAAGTGTTCTCAGTAAATTTGAGTAGATACATCAGTGAATACGTGAGAAGAGCAACATTGACAGCGACACGCAATTAAAATTGATTCATTGAAATTTTCATTTTTAACTGCTCAGAATTTGATAAACATTTTCAAGAACAAATACGTTTCTTGTGGTTATTAATTAAATACGAAGCAACATTTTTTACACAACAAGTCAGCGAGCAAAATTGCATGTTGCCACTCGAGACAGTTAACACAGTACATGCAATGCGTTGCTGGTTGTTTTGACGGCAATCACACATTGCTGCTTTGGAGAAGAGCGTTAATAACGAAAAATGTTCCATAAGAAATTGAAATATTGAAAAAAAACACTCATAAAAAAGTCACGTTCAACGCCAAAAGGTTGGCCAATAAGGTGTGATACACATCGGTTTCTTTTATTTAGAAACTCTTTCCGACATCTCCAAAAAATAACATGTTTTCCTAAATAACAAAGTTCTGACAACGGATTCTAATAGTTTTCAAACTTTCACCCTTTTTGTACATTTTTATGGTGAAACGGCATACGAAATCCATGTAATATCGCATTTAAGGTTTTTGATGTATTCAGCAATTTTATGTAAAGTACTACGAACAACATTTTTGTAAAACATTTTAATCCTCTATCTCCCATTTTGATGGGTCAATGTTGCCTCTTTTTCTAGAATACCAATCAAATGTTCTTTCATGCACTATTTTTAAGGAAGAAATGCACCAAAAAACAATATTTGCCAAAAAATTCTACTATTAGTTCCTGAATACAGGTATATTTTATTAATATTTTATTTTTTTATATTTATTTTAAATGCTGTCTATTGTAATTTTCAATCTCGACAGCAGTCACTCCGCTGTTAAACGAAAAAGAAATCTCTCCACAAACCACTCAGTACTGTGTATAGTAAAAAAACTTAAAAAAACACTTAAAAAAGCTTTAAAATTTCCATGCTTTTTACAATTTTTGAATGGTTTTCGCCCTTTTCGAATTTTTACAATATTTTTCAGTAGTTCTGCACTCTTTTGGGCCGCATTTTATCAGCATTTTATGGACAAAAAACCCAACATTGACGTGAATTGTTGACGTCGAGTGCTGAGGCGCATCGTTTTTCATACCAACCGTGCCGCCCCCTTCCCAGAAATGCATTGTACTCGTCCGCTATCGCAGAAACCGCCAAAGTAGCAGCAGGCTTCGAAAAATTCCCCAAAGTTCCATTTATTATGCGTTGCGATGCAATGTTACACGCCATTTGGTGCTCGACACTCAATGCATCATATTTCACCGAATCTGCAACCATTTTACCTCGTTTGCTTTTAAAGTGTTGTTGTTGGGTGCTGCCACATTTTGCTGTAAAAAGAAGATGTTTCACATTGCCGATGCATGCAATCTAGTTGAATGTGGTGTGCTTCTTTTTTTTTTGAGAGGAAAATAAAAAGGTGATTGCATGAAAAATTAGAAATTTTGCTAGAAATAAAAAAAAATTTGTTACCTTAAATAGAGGAATAATAACTCAAATTAACTAACTCTAAGCTAGCAACAAATATAACAAGAGATCAAAAAAAGTTTTTTGAACAAAGGTTTTTAATAGGAACGCATACTTTTTTCCTACAGGGCGTCAAAGTGAAGGCTTTACTTGACCTCATTAGGATAACTAGAAGAGTTTAAAGGATAAAGAATCCCAAATGTTATCCGTTTCTTGGTGATGAACGTTCACTGCTGAAAGGGCCTGTCAGCATTGTTTGAGAGTCGTCATGATTCGAAATCGTCCCGATAACAAAATTCTTAAAGGGGATTTTATGTAAGTTCGGAGACTTGAACCTATGACATTTTAGTGAACCCGCTGGGTGTTGGGTAAAGTATCGATGTGGTAAAGAATGGCTGAAACATGTTTTCCTTTGGGCCATGAAGCTATGGGGTAAAAAGTGTGGAAAATAATAGACATTCCATTAAAATTTTACTCGAAATCTTTTTCCACATGGAACGTGAAACTTGTAGTATGTAAGTCTAAATTTAGATTAGTTTCAACTCATTCATTATCTTTTGCAGCCATCTTGCAAACACCGGTCGTTGGTTTCCATTATCAACGACATCAACTTTAATATTTAGTATCTCATATAAAAATTATTTTATTTGACAACAAAACGCAATGTTACGACAATCCATGAAAGTATTATAAAAAATTAAAATTAATATGCTTCGTTATCGCATCATTCGAGTAACATTACACCTTTCCAAAGTAATGGCCACAATTTGTCAGCCATTTCAGTTCAGTGCCTACACACTTTCATGGCAATTTGTTGGCCACTTGTTGCCATTGCGTGTAGAATTGCCCACAAAGGACTCATTCGATGTGTTGGCTTTAGCATGGCTAAAGGACATTTGCCTTGTACACACCTTAACGTTGATAAATAATAAAAATGAAAAAATATGGAAAACAATTTGCAACGTTTGGTCAAATTTAATGGTGTTACATAAATTAGAACGCAACTGCGGATAAGATTTTTTAATCACATACTTTTATGGAGATTATTAATATTGATTGAAGGAAATTTAAATAAAATTTAAAAAAGTACAAAATAAGATAAAATTAAATGTATAAAATAAAATAAAATAAAATAAAATAAAATAAAATAAAATAAAATAAAATAAAATAAAATAAAATAAAATAAAAAAATAAAAAATTAAATAAAATAAAATAAAATAAAATAAAATAAAATAAAATAAAATAAAATAAAACAAAATAAAATAAAATAAAATAAAAAAATAAAAAATTAAATAAAATAAAATAAAACAAAATAAAACAAAATAAAATAAAATAAAATAAAATAAAATAAAATAAAATAAAATAAAATAAAATAAAATAAAATAAAATAAAATAAAATAAAATAATATAAAATAAAATAAAATAAAATAAAATAAAATAAACAAAAAAAATTAAATAAAATACAATAAAATAAAATAAAATAAAATAAAATAAAATAAAATAAAATAAAATAAAATAAAAATAAATAAAATAAAATAAAATAAAATAAAATAAAATAAAATAAAATAAAATAAAATAAAATAAAATAAAATAAAATAAAATAAAATAAAATAAAATAAAATAAAATAAAATAAAATAAAATAAAATAAAATACAATAAAATAAAATACAATAAAATAAAATCAAAAAATAAAATAAAATAAAATAAAATAAAATAAAGTAATATAAAATAAAATAAAACAATACAATGTATTTGATAATAAAAATATTTAACTACTTAAATTTACTTATTTGATTATAACACCGAAGGCTCACTTAAATGTTTTCTTCAAGAATTTAATAAACTGTATTACAAAGAAAATTAATATTGACTAAAAAAAGTTCAAAACAAGATAGCATTCAATGTATTCAACGTAAATAAACAAGTTGGATTAAATTAATTTTTGTTGTTTTGATACAATATTCTAGGCAATCTTAAGTTTGCACGCATCTCTTAAATGTTTGTGTCGTATTTGGGTGAATAGAGGCGCCACATTACTACGCAAGCCGGACCTTTGTAGCTCAATAAATTCCCACAACAATGACAACTTTATCAGACTTTGCCGTACTTAGCTTTGCTCAAGCAAGCGTCCTTTGACTTCGTCTGTTGTCTGTCGCACCGCTACACCCTTCAGAAGACGTGTGTGTCTAGTGCGAAGTTTGTAATTGTTTGGCCGACTTTTACGTGAGTCCACTTGAAAACAAACATTTTTTTGTTGCTCTTTTTGCTGTGGGTCTACGAAAATTCTTTCACGAACAAGTAACAAATATAAACAAATAATCAGCTTATGGGTGTAAATCAAGGCTCAAACGAGGATCAAATCCCGCTTAAGGTGTGAGCGAGTTGTTGCAAATATTTATTGCTATGACATTTATTGGTGTTGAATACTTACGCCACTGTTGCTTAACTCAATAAAAAAAAAGGAAAGACTAAGCAAAGCAACAACGATAAATTGCCAGTTAGATGGAGATTCTTACAAATATTTGAAAATGAATTATGCTGACCGCAGCTATTTCATTTAATCTGTTGAGTATTTTTGCTTACATAATCGTATTATTGTTTTTTTTATTGTAAAAAAATGTATTCAATCAGTACAATTGAGTTGCTGAACATGTAAAGTAAAATCAATTCATCGATTATTAACGAATAAAATGATCCTAAATGAAGAGAACAATTTAATAAATACTTAAAAGTAGAATTAATAATAAAGGTATTAAGAGTAATTATTAAAATTTGAATAATCATTTTTGACAAATACGAGGATGGTCTGAAAAGTTTCCGAACTCAACATGAAGCTGGCAGCAGTGGTTAACAATTGGTACAAGTTCCGTTTGCATCTCTTTTGAAAGATATTCATCAAAATTTCAGCCATTTTGAAGGCGCAGTTGTTGTTTCACAATGAATTAAGTCAGTCAGTGTGTTTTTGGGACAATGGATAAAACCGTGTATAGAGTCATTGAAAGACCAAAAATGAGCTTAATGCTGTGCATTTGGATTTGCCACCATGAACTTTGGGGCAGCTAAATCTAATTGTGGCCGTACTAGGTTGGGAGATGATGAGGTCGGGACGTCCAAAAACTTCAATCACAGATGCAATGTTACCATCATATATGTTATCAGCACATAACTTGACCTTGGTACTGGACAACTGTCAAATTAAAGTGATAGAGATAGCAAAGACTAGAAGATGACCAAAGAACATGATTGTTACATATTGAATCAAGATTTAGTCATGAGAAAGCGCTTCGTTCCGCAGACTATGTTAGGTCAGGTTAGAGTGGCTGCTGCTGTATGAGGCACACCTAGGCCCACTGTGACTCTACTATTTCACTCGTTTAAAATATTTATCCAATATTTTTTTTAATTATAACACACATTTTAAACGAATGGAAAAAGATGGAGGAGACTATGCAAAAAAATTAAAATAAATTTAAAGAAAAAAATCTCTACTAGATCGTAAACTTTTTAATGCAACTTTGTCAAATAATGAGTTTTTAGAATAAATTACAATTAAGGAGTAAATAAAAAATAACAAGAAGATTAATTTCAAACAAATATTGAGTTATGGGCAAACTTTTGCGGTCATTATTTGTACTCAAACTCAATACTTGACTTTGCCTTTTTTTTGTAACTTCCAAAGGGAGTGAAGAGATTTATGTTAAAACAGACATGAAACAAGAAAACCAAAACAGAAAAACTTTTGAAGGCAATTTAAAATTGTTTGTTTGAAAAAAAAACGGTAAATTGTTTAAGTTTTTATTCAACTGTGTCACAATGACTTTGCATAGCCAGTGGATGGCAATAAAGACGTAAGCGCCTTGATCGATACATGTGGCATCTCCACAGCGTTTGAAAGGTCTATGTGTCAGCTCAGTGGCGCACACAGAGGGGATACAAATACGAAAAACACAAATAATAATAATATTTCTGGTGCAAAAACTGGTTTCAAATGGAATTGGGCTCAAAAGTTGTACGTAAAGTACCCCTCCCTCCCCCCAAAATGAAATCCTGCGTGCGCCACTGTGTCAGCTATCGAACGAAGTTTACTTAATTAATTTCTTGCGTCAGCATTTTATGCTTTTTACTGCTTCAAATTTTTCCACTTTTGTGTCTGAAAAACTCTTTTTGCGGCATGTTTTGCCTCAATGTGTTTTATTGAAGCAAAATGCATAGTAATTGTACCGAATAAAAAAAAATTTATTTAACCCTTATGTGTGTGATGGGGTACCCGGGTAGAAAAATTACTTTCATATCGAATCATAAAACATACTTTTATATTACTGAGAGTTTTAAAACTAAGCAGAAACGGCAATATTTGGTACATTGCGAACAAACAGTTAGAATTTTTCATACAATTTGTACTCGGGTACCCGGGTACCTCATCTCACGGGTAAGGGTATTTTTAAGCACACACACTAGGGTTAAATAAAAGATATATTTCCTTAGAAAAAATGCCTTTATAGGTGCTGGCAAAATTTTAAATCGATTCATGCAACGGTGTTGAAGTAATCTGTCCAGCTACTTTAAATAACATGATTTCAAGAGAAGCACGTTAATTGAACCTTTCGATATTTGTTTTACTATATGTCTAATTGTTTTTATGACCTTTAAGCATTGTTTAAGCTAAAAATCTTTATAATAAAATACACAAAAATTAACATTAAAAAAAAAACAAACTATATGAAATGTAAACGAAACATGATAAGCAGTTGAAAATCCCAAAAAATTATATTCAGTATATGTAAGATAATACAAATCTAGCCACAGCCACTAGCTATAGCCACAATTTTCTTGTTTTTTTAGAATTCAAGCGAAATAAACCACAAATTTTTTATTATTTTATTAAAATACTTTGAAAATTGACTTGAAGCGTCTTTCGCCACTTGCAGCGTCTTTAGTTGTTTTTAGAAACAACACATTTCGTTCGCAGCCCAAGTTACGTCTGTGGGCTCTCAATACTTCCACAAATTTCCCGCTGCTTCTTCTTGTGCGCATAATTAATTTCTTCTGCATGCTCATCGCTGCTGAATAAACGCAACACGACATTGCCAAACGATGCCAAGTCATTTGCAACGCTTTTTGCTCGATGCCAAACGCTTGCAAACTTAACACGCGCCAACGTTTTAATTATTTCAATTCCAACTCATTTCACAATTGTTAGAAGTATTTGTGCTAAGCAAACACAAACACAAACACACTCATACTCGCACTCACATTCACACAGACACTTTCGATATGCAGCAACTTTCGTTTCGCCGGCATTAGCTCAGGCGACCAGGGCATGTGGCGTTTGGCATTTACGCTCAGAAATATGCAGCAGCAGCAGCATTTAATTGTGCATGGCGGCAAGTGTACGTGTTCGAGTGTGTGTGTGTGTGTGTGCTTGTGTTTCTCCCTTTCGTTGTGTTGCGTACGTGCGCGTAAATGTGGCAATTGCATTCCATGCTGCCGCCGTTGCATATCTTCTTGCTGCTTTCTTTGTTTCTTTCGAAGTGCTGTGTTTTGCCGCTCATTACAAGTATCGAAGTCAGTGCGAGTGTGTGTGTGTGTGCATGTAGGTGTGTGAGTGTGCGCATTTGTATGGCTTACACATTGCAACGCTGCCAATTGCGGTTGCCAGGCTACAAATTTCACGCGCACATTGTGCAACCGCGCTGCCAGTTCGTTCGGTTTACTGCGCACAGAATGCAATTTCAGCATTGAATTAGTTTTAATTTGCATAACACTCAGCACTCGGCGCCACACATTGTCGATGTACAATGTTGTATTTGTAATATAATGTAGGTATAAATATTGCAGTGTAGCCTAATGGTAACCCTTAAAACATTTTAATTTAATTTATATTTTTCTATTATTTTTTTTATCGGCCTACATGGCGTATACGTGACATGATTTAATGGCAACATGTCTCGCTATCTGCCATGGTTTTAAAACGCCTTTGGAAGGTAAATTATTTAAAAAATATAAACACTGAAAGCCATTTAATGCAATTTAATGTAAACGTTGTCACGTCAAGAATGCATTTAAAAGTCACATCGAGGTCCTGCATGTCTTGAAACCATAACTTCACTGCATTTTCTCTGCATTTGCATTTTGATTTCTTTTACTGTCTGCACGTTTCTTACTTCAAGCATAAAACTTACTCATAAAACTACACACACTCAAAAACACCCATACACTCTCAAACACATATAGTCAGGGCTGCACATTAACATAAACATAAACATTTAAATTGATGTTGGTTGCTTGTTCTTATCGTTGGAACCGCAGCCATACTCACAGCGCTTTTACTGCCTTTTGTACAAAAACCAAACACATTCACCCACTTTTTTACACAACACACACACAGCCACATTAAGAGTACAAGAATGGGTTGCCACAGAATGCGAATGTCCTTTGTGCCTTGGCATCTGGACGCGCACATACGACAATCGAACACTGAGGCAATGATATAATATTATCACTTGCCAGTCTGTAGTGGATTTCGTAATTTGAATATTGTAAATTTGCGTACCCAACATTGGTTTCAGGTAGATACGACAACGAGAGAGAGAGAAACACTTAGACGAGAACGTACTTAGACCAATTGGGGCTCATTACGATACAACAAGATTGTTTTACACATTCTGCAGACATTTGGGATTTAAAAACTTTGCAAGAAGTGTTTTAAAATATTCAATTTCTGATTTGGTATGAGCATGTTGAGATTGTTATCCAAAAAAAAATTAAAAAAATTACAAATGTAGTTTAAAATGTGTTTGTAAACCAAGAAGGAATTTTATAAATGTTGTAATCTGTTCATGTTGGGACCATAATGCATTCCGTGCTGCGTAAAAGCATCTCGCTTTAGCACACCAACAACAATTGGACGAGCATGCAACGCAACAGCATTGTCTACTTTTAGGGGGCATCGTAACTTCGGCTAATATGGTTCGAGGCAATGTTGAAATGTTTGAGAATGAGTTGCGTTCTAGTCAGGCAGGTATGAAGTTCCTTCGGGTACAACGCAGCAGGCAGTCTGATTTTGATCAGCGACGGCACAACACGAAGTACAAAAATCAACTGCAAGTATGAGAGCTGCCACCACCACCTACCTACCTACCATGTACTGAAAACGCTTTGCACTGCGTAATTAACGTTTTACAGATTCAATGCCCAGCTTTTAATCGAGATGCTTAATGATAAACTTAAAATCTTTGCAAAGTAGGAGAACAATCCTTTGTTTTTCGTCTTTGATGAGCTCTGTTCCGTACTCCTTTATTTTGAGCACAATCCAGTGAAACGAAATACATCGGCATTGGCCAGTCGAATTGAATTTTCATAGCAATATTACCAGATAAGACGTAAATATGCGTCTTTGATTTCTTTGATTTAGTTTTGGAATATTTTTCTCTTACGGACGAGGTAACAAATTAAACAACAATTAAACCTGATAAAAGGAAACAAGGACAATTCAGTCATCTAAATCATACCATTCTGAAATTATACTAGTAAACCAGATAAACTGATGGTCTCTTGTTTTATAAGACAAAAAGTGTTTTTATGTCAATAATAATAATTTTTTCAAACTTGATGGAGTTTAAAAAAAAAAATTTTTAATTTCTAGGAAATCCTTAACTTATTGGCGGCAGCACATCTGACATTATATTTTCTGTAGTAATTAATCGCAAAAAAGTGATCGAAAGTGTCGGCTGAACTTCAATGAATCAGAGAGCAATTAAAAATGTTGAGTTAATGACAAAATAAATGTCAGATTTTCGCAGGGGAGTTTTTGGGTGGAAACCCCCCAAACACAAAAAATGCTGGTACAAAATATGGTTTCGAATGGTATTCGGCTCGCAAAACCCCTCCAAAATGAAATACTGTGGGAGCCACTGTTATCCACAACAATTTGAAGTGGAAGCCAAGTAGTGAGGACTAAATAAAGAAGACACATCAAGCGGTTACGCTGATTGAGCCATGACTCCCGTATGGACAGTGAAGCTCCGGCAAACACGGTGTTCGACGCGGTGGTTGAAGGTCCAGGACGAAGAGGGAGACCATGTCTTCGGTGGAAGGATCAAG